>JAWNPO010000308.1:0-14625 GCA_035047525.1 Drosophila quinaria | reverse complement strand
CAAACAACTATTCGACTAATTCGCATTACATTTCACATTGCCTTAAAGCTCATTGCATAATTTGAATACATTCACTTTTTAAATTCGGTACACTTTAATTGTTGTTGTCCAACAAATAATTTAAAAATGCACTTTGATTTTGTATTTATTTTCATACGTTGATTTTCCGTTCCGTTTACTACGACGTGTTTACAAGTTGTTGTTGTGTAGTAGAGTTGTGTCGTTTCGTTCTGAACAAGTTCAAATGAACGGGTCACCAAGATGAACGAATGAACTTACTCAGTTTCACCATTTAAAAAGTTTATTAACAAAATAATATTAAATAAAATTCAATTATTGTTGTTGTGTAGTGGTAACTCAGTGTGACCGTAGCACTCTGTCAACAAAAAGACATAACCAGCTGCAAAAAGATACCACCACAATATACAATGTGAACTAAAAATGGTATATTGTGCAAGCGTGCGAATGTTATCGATATTGCTAAATGTGCAGAGTTGCAACTGTTACAAGGGTGGCGCGTGTTTGTTTTTCTCTTTTGTTTTGGCCGAATGCTAATTTGCGACTACTGTCTTTATTGCTGCTTACGCGAGCGGATTATTTTTGTTCACGTGATAGGCAATGCAACGTAAACACCATAATATATATTTGCTTGTGTTTTGTTAAGCTTAAACCTGTTTGGACAAAGCAACTCGACGTCGACCCAGTCAACAAAGACAAACAACAACAAATACATACGCCAACAGCTGCTCTGCTGCATATATGGAAATTAGCGCACAAATTGCCGGCATGCCTTTGAATTAACATTTGACTACATTATATTTACAAATGATACTGCAAATGTATACAATTTGTAATGCTAATGCATTATTGCAGCAGTGCAATTAATTGCTTCCTTGGCCAGCAACTCCTAAGGCAAAGAATATGCAATTACATATGCCACAAATCCACCTGTGATTGTGAATGCATTAGAGATGGGCATGGGCATAGGCACGGCACGGCCCATGCTCATCTCTAGAATGCATACATACAATGGCAGCAGTGTTGCGAATTTGTCCTTTTTGCTGACAGATCTGTCCGTTTTGAAACTGCGATTTCTGGAAAAATTTTCAAACGTCGCCTATCCGGAAATTATTTTTTTTTTTTAATTTATTTTACTTTATTCTTTAATCGTCCTTTTTTATTGTTCTAAGTCGCTCATACAATGTATCAAATACAACTAAGAGTATCATCTAATGTATTCGTTTTTTGAAATTTAAAAAGAAATTTATCCATTTCCAGTGGAAAATATTTTACTGGCTAATCAAGAGCTAATACTTTCAATATTAAAGTTAATTTATTAAATTAGATATAAAATGGAATACTAAATCTAAAAGAGGCAATACAGATTTCAGCGAGTACTTGCAGCTAATTAGTAAAGCTACTATATTTTTTTAATTTATTAATATTATATGTATTATTAAGAAAACATAGTTTTTCAGATTTTTAGTCCCTTCAAAAAAAAGTCAGTTTTTGCCTTTTTTTTTGGGTTTAACCGGCCTTTTTTTGTATAGAGGCGCTGGCAACACTGAATGGCAGTTGCAGCTTCAGCTGTGGTGTTAAGGTCAACAACAAGTTGTCGCAGTTGATAATGTGTATATAATATTGGATACATAGATAGAGAGGAAGAGAGAGCGCTCTCTTGGTGTTTGTGAAATATTTTGCAAATAAATCGCAGCTGATAAGCACAACTTATTTATTGTCAGTTTCACCCAAATTTCGCTTAGATATTGTACATATATACACACATACTTATATATGTCTATGCATGTATTAGAAATACGGTCATTGACATGCATAAAGATCACACAAACTGATCACGCGCCGGGTTTCCCTATCTATCTATATATTATATACATGTGTATGTACATATATTGTATATACTGCTCGCATGCATGCATATATCGTATATTTATTTATAATGCTGTGAAAGCTCTTAAAATTGACCATTCCTGACACACAATTACACCCATCGAGTTAATCTAATGATCGTGATTTGTGATGTGATCTTTTGATGGGAAATCACTCGCCCCAGTCAAGAAACGTTTATTTGATGGGATCTTTTTGCAATTGTGTGTTTATTTACTCTGCCAAATAGAGGAGGAAGAAGGAGAAGACGACAATTTGATATGCTAATTATACGTTGATGTTGTTTTAATTGTTTACAGTCGTATTTGCTTGTCTGTCTGTGATTTCGAACAGTTTTAAGATTAAAAGACGCTAAATAGAAACATCAGACAGATATCGCAAATATCTCACATATCTGACTCATTCATTAACTTGTCTCCGGTTTTGGCCAGTTGGCAACGGCACGATGGAAGCCAAAGAACTTCAGAGATCTGGCGAAGGTCAGTCAAGCATTTAATTGCAACTCTCAGAGAGTGATGCCAACTCTTCGGGTCATGAAAAAGCTAAACTAGCCTTTGAATAAACCTAAAAATAGCCAGAAAATTTTGTTGGTAGCTGAAAAAAAACGCGAGAGTAGTAAAGCGATATTTTTATTGATTTAATCCAGTTTTTTTGGTTCCTCACAACAATCCCAAATGGTCAATTGGGCTGACAGATGAATTTTTGGCAATAAATAAAAATATTGCCGCCTCTTGTTCGCAGGTTTTCACATGAATAGACGATACAACAAATTTTCAAAAATTTCTTCGCTAGTATTTTTTATGATTTTTTTAAAAGTGCCAAAATTTAATGTTTTAACCCATTTTTCCCTCTTTTCATACAAAATATGGCTGTTTAGCAATGAATCATAATAAATACTAGCAAAGAGCCTTTTGAAATTTTTTTTGCCGTCACTTTTAGGATTATTTGAATAATTTTTTTGTATCAAAATTTTCCATGCGTACCTTATGGACAAAAGAAATTTTTGTATCATTCAAACGGAATTTAAATCAATAGAAGATTAAATTAAGTAATCTGCATCAAATCTTTTTTATTATACAAAAATTTGACAAAGTAAGAGGGCATGAAACTTTAGGCATTTTCACCTTACACTAGTGATTCTATTGTATAAAACTCGTTTCAATTAAAAATTTAATACTCTTTTGGCTAATCAATGCTCTTTTGCCATTCAAATGGCAAAAATAATAATAATACAAAGAATTTAGAAAAATACATAAAGCTACCAGATGTTTTTAAAAAGCTGAAATTATGCCAATTTCGTTTGAAAAATAGCTAAAATTCCCGTTAGCCGCTATTTTACAATTTATCACGCATTTGCCAATTGCAACACACTAGATCTAGAGGGAAAATAGCTAAATTAGCAACACTACTCTCAGAGCCAGAGCCAAATGGAAAGGCCAAATTAAATTCGCAAAGTTAATCGAACGGCTTTCGGACAAGTAACAAAATCATAAATATTCGTTTGGCATATACCCATAAATTTAATGATATCGCTTGCAATCTATTTCAATTTGTTGTTGTTGTTGCTTATGTAAGTATGTCAAAATTTATGGAATTGAGCAAAGCACACGAAAAATTATAAGTGAAGGTTAGATTTAAGTAACAGTTACTTTATGGCAGTAATGTCGTCGACATCGCCATTGTGCACTATCTTTAGTATTAATTAAAAAATAACAAAATAGGAAATTGCAAATTGATAAAAAGCAACAATAGCAACAACAACAAAGGCGACCTAAAAAACCAAATGACACTCATAATACATAAGAAAGCTAACACATATCAATTTTGAGATATAAAAAAACATTTGTAGTACTTTGTCTTAATATCAGCATTATTTTTCATAATTTTCGATGGAAGTTTCCTCAAGCTAAAATTGTATGTATGTATGTACATATATATTATCAACAGACAGCTGAAATGTTTTCTGGGTTACATGCTTAATTAACTGATAACGACTGTAAGATACGAGTACTAGAGAAAAATTGTCAACGAGCTAAACTACTTGGTTAACAAGTGAATTACTTAGACTTGTACTAGAAATATTCTTTAATATGTATGGACAAATGATTTTTGTCCTTGAAACATACAAATGTATGAAAGTATGCTAAACTATCAACTAACATGCGCTTTATCATGGGCTTTCTATAGTAATACCCCCGGCTTAAACTGTCTACACGTCTCGATTTTATTATTTTTTAAATAAAATAAACTTGCACTTGAAAAACACCAAAAGTCAAGTGGTAAAGTCTCAAGTGGTATTACGTTTATTTATACGTATTTTCTGATAAATTTAATGGATGAGTTCTTAGTGAGTACTCGTATTATACACATATTGTTGTTATAAGAGTATGTTTATTAAGTATACGAGTATTTGAACTTTTTGTTTGTCCAATCGAAGGGCAACGTCATCGCACAATAATACAAACAACGTGACATTCTATGATATTCTCAAATTGTTTAACTATTAGAAATATAACTTCATTTAACTATTAGAATATAATATATAAATTCAATGTCCCGTAGAATTTGGAATTGTGTCCCGCAGTTCATTAGTTTTTGCGGTTAAAAAAAGCAATTAAAAGTAAATTAATATTCGTATGAATATAGGTATAGATATGTGGTTAAAAAATATAGTATAGAAAAATGCATATTTATATATTTTTATATTATATAAATAAATAACAGGCTTGCGTCGTTGGCTTTTGAGATGAATTGAGATTTTCGATATATAGTAGGAATATACCTATTTACAAATATTTCGATTACGATATTATCAATCTCCATAAGCGTTGCAAATTCAAATTATACGAGTATTTCTTTAATGACGCCTGAATACTTGAAAGAATGATTGATTGCCTGCAGATAATTATTGCTTTAATTAATTTTCGGCATTAAATCGTTAGATGAACCATATACTGTGTGTTATTTTGATTTATTCAACTCTCTAGACTCTTGTTTTTTATATATATATTTTTTATAAATATATATATATTTATATAAAGCAGTTAAACAGTCAACGGTTGTTTTGGTGGCCAAAACGACTTGCAGATAAGATTGCGAATGCTTTGTTAGTCGGTTCGACTTTTGTGTCAAAGCTGCAGACTTTATTTATAGCCAATATGTGAATTTATTAGTAGCTTTAAATATGATTGATCCCCTGTCTGTATATATGTAGTATAGACTTAAACAAAGGAAAATGTCTTATAAGTCTTAAATAAAGAAAACGCACTCATAAAGTGTCGCTTGTAATCAAAGAAAAGCACGTTTACGATATGGCATGATTCTATTGGAACCTGTCAAGGTTTCCAGATTGAGTAAATAAGCGATAACTACGTGGGAATATGATTATTTATTGTTTTTTTTTTTATTTCTTGTTTTTCATTCAGTCTCATTGTGGATTATTTCTTCGGTTTTTGCGTCAGATCGTTCTTTCTATATACATATACAAATAATCGATTTTCAGAATGTTACCAGTAGACTTTTGTGGAGTATTCATAATAATCCCCCCAACCGGTTTAACAATGAGAACAAGAAAAACCTAAATATAGCATATAACATAACTACAACAAAGATACGTACCATATAATACCTAGAACTCTGAGAGGTAAACCGGTTGAATGTCAGAATGCAGCAGGAAATAATAATAACCGATAGTATGGGAATGTACCAGTCTCATAAACATATCTCTTTAAAATGGAAGATTCACTTAGTCACTCTTTTGGCATTTCCCCGCAACATTGTGGGCTTTTTTGCACCTTCATTTTTGAAGACTTTGAAGACTAATTGTGGTCGGAGTCGTGTGGGAGTGGAAGTGAATTGGTTAATGTTGTGGCTTTTCAAATGCAGGCCAGCCCGCACATTTGATGGCTAACTGAAACGCTAAGGTTTCGTATAATAAGTAGTATGCCAATATGCGCAGAGATAACCAGGTTGTCAAGCTGCTTAGTATTTCAAGTTGCCCCCATTGTAACTGTTGGCTGAAGGGCAGGACAGACATTTAGATAGACAGACAATTGTTGCTCGAGTAGAGACATATAATAGGAAAATATATTTAATACAGCAAGCGCCGTTTTTTCAATGTAAATATAAATTTTATTTAACATATATGTAGTTGCAAATTTGCATAGTTGCAAATTTGATTCCAAAAATTTTCAAGGAATTTTAAAAAAGAAGAAAAATACCACAATAAAAGTTTGGGAAGAAAAAATTGGGAATCACAAATTAGGAACTTAAACTAACAAAATATTCATAGTACAAAAACTAGGAAAAAAAATATGGGAATTAAAATTGGAAAAAAATCTTTGGTTTTTCTGTCTGTGGTTAAATTCTTTCGAATTTAATTACTTAAAGCATACGACGAACACAAAAATTAAAAAATTATTGAATTTATATAAAATATTGTTGATTTTGGCTTTTCCCAATTTTATTTTCCCAATTTTTGTTTTTCCAGTTTTGCCTTCCTAATTTTGGATTTCTAATAACTCTATTCCTAATTTTGAATTCCCAATTTTTTTATCAGAATTTTCGTATTCTGTGCTATATTTTTCGACATTTGTATAAAAAATAATCAGACACCTTATTTATACATTGATAAAGCTGGCCTTAGCATTTTAAGTAGTGGTTTAAATCCAAACTGTGAGTCTACAGAAGACAAATGGGTCGAGTTGTAAATATATCTTCAAATAATACCGACATATTGAGAATTCCCAAAAAAAATCCAGGTAAAAATCGGAACAGCTGCAATTTATCATAACTGATTCGATTTATTATGAATTTTATTTTGTGCAAATAAGTTTTTGACTCGACATAAAGTAAATTAAAAATATTTGGTCAACTGAAAACAACCAAAACACGAGAAATGCTTTTGGGTTGTGTGAGTTTTGTTTGCCTAAATGGAATTCTAATTAAAATCTACTTCAGCTGGTTTTCGATACCATTTAGGCAAGCTCGACTGTATTTAAAGGCGTCTCACATTTTTCATTCACTTTTTGTTTAGAATTGTGTGCAAATGCTCAGCTAAAAACAGTTTAATTTGAACAAACTACTTAACCGGGTTTCAACTTAAATTTTAGTACTTGTATTGCCATTTTTTTTGCAGTGTACTTGGCTGTCTAACGAAGGCAACAAGCCACAAGAACACAACGCACCTCAAATGCGACAAAATGGAGGTTTCAGCGGCTCAAAACCGGCCTACGGATTGCCTCATAAGCTGCAACTTTGGCTTGGGATTGGGCACGGTCTTAAGTCTGGGCTTGGTTGTGGCCATTGAACCCGTCAAAAGGAGAAGAGGAGCCGCTCAAGGCTAAGGATATTTTTAGAATCAGCCAAAGAGAGAAACGAAGCGAGTTATTTTGTTGTTGTGCATTGGCCTAATTAGCAGCTAACAACAACAATAACAACACCATTAATGACGGCTTCAAAAATGCATTTGGCTTTATTCAGTCGTGCACTCATTTGCAATTCAGACAGAGTCTCACAAGTTGGCTAGCTGACTGCTGTTAGCCAGATGTCGACGGTGGCGGCTTACTCATCGTTAGCCTGGTTCGTTGGCCACGATCGACGACAGTTAACAGCCGGCACACAGCTATAACGACAGTACACAGAAAACAAAATCCGGGATATTTAGCCCGAATTCAATCCGAAATCTCGGATTTTCTTAAACCAAGTACTTGATTTTTTTAATCCCAAATTCAATCCTGAAATTGTGCAATTCAGGCTAAAAAATTTTTATAAATTAAAATGTTATTTTTTTTTTACTTTTTTTTAAAAATTTTTTTTTATTTTTTTTTTTTTTTTAACTTTTTTTTATTTTTTTTAACATTTTTAAAATTTTTTTTTAACATTTTTAAAATTTTTTTTTTAACATTTTTAAATTTTTTTTTTTTTAATTTTTTATTTAATTTCGTTTTTAAATTTTTTTTTAATGACGGGAATGTTTGACTACAATTGACGGGGGGACTTGAACCCAGGTTTTTCAACGGAGCATTTTAAGAATTTTTTAGCTTGAATATATTGCTAAATCCTGAATACATACTTATAAAAACCCTTCCTAAAATTAAATATTTTAAACTTGATTTTAGAATGGCTTTGTTTTTTTCTGTGTATAAGCCACCATTAAAGCCACACTGAGGCAAACATCAACCATGTTGCACACTGTGGTGGCAACGTGGTTAGTTTTTTATACACACATATACAATATATAATATAATTCTTGGGTAATGCGAGACGAAACCATTTCGACATGATCATGTTTCATGAGAATATCATTTATTATTTTTTTTAACTGTTTGCCTTCTGACTGAAATCTTTAAATGCGGTTAAGCACTTTGGCTACAGTTTCTGCAGCGCTAACAAAACTCAAATCTTGAATATATCTTGGCTCTGACGCTGAGATTGTGATTGTATTGCTGTCTTTTTCTCTGTTTCTGTTGCTATTTCTGTTTCGTTCGATTGTGATGTTGCCACATACAGACATATTTAAGTGAATTTGGCCAAAAGAGCCAAACGAACGCGAGTTGGCGTGACTTCATAGTGCTTATATATTGCAAAATGTATATTGATCGAGAGAGACGCGAAAAGATCAAGAGAAAGAGAGGGATTTGTGTGATCTTTGACTCATTCATAAGACAGCGCGATCTTTATATATTTAGCTGGACTTTCCACTTAACCTAGACCAATTTTCAAAGTTTGTTGCCCGGCGAGATTTTAACGATCATACATTAATCATAACCTAACCCAACCCCAAGAATTCCCTAATGGAGATGACTGTATGTTCTCATTCAAATAAAATAAGAAGACCGTTTAAGGAATAGATATTCTTGACAGGGACTATAAGTTTTAAAATGAAAATTGCAAATTAACATTTATTTTCAAATTTATTTTTTAAAGTTAGGAATTAACAATTATTTTTAATTTTTATTTAAAAGGTACAAAAAATAATCATTAAAATCCCATTTTTAATAAAAATTTGTAAAATAAAAGCAAGTGGTGTAATACCAAAATTTAAAAAATATTTGTGATTCGAGACCTTTCATATGATGCGTACCGTGCCCTTAAGGACGAAGTTAGAAATCATAAAAATATCAAATAATAGTATCACTTTAACTTTTTTTTTTGATTTTTAAAATAAAAGTTGCACAATAACTCTTATTTGTAACTTTTTAAATAAAAATCAAAACTAACTATAGTTTTTTATTTTATATAAACAAATCAGAAATAAGTGTTATTTCACAACTTTTAAATAAAAAAATTGAATTTTAATGATTAATTGTGACTTTTTAAATAAAAATTAAAAATAAAAACTAAATATGATTTATATCTTATAAATTGAAAATATAAGTTTTTGGCTGATATCGATATTTCAGACTGAAATAGGAATTTTGATGTATACCATTTTAATATATATCCTTTACATAAATTTTTTATTGGTCCCTGATTCTTGATCAAAAGCTAAGTTGAAAATCCTGAGGAATTCCCTAATAATTATTTCGTGACAAACTATGAACTAAACAGGATTGATTAATTTCTATGAAAAAAGTGCCCTAAATGAACAATTAAAATATAAACTGGCGACATTTATAGACTTACTTGCGAATGCAATTTCCAGTCCTTGTAGGCCTTTACAATATAATCCATTTCCGTATATTTTGTTGTTGATCTTCCGTTTTTTGAAAAACAATCTGCATGTAAAAACATAAAATATGCTAAGTATTTGTGTATGTAATTCACTTCACTCTCACTTATCGCTCATATAATATAATAAATTTTATTTGTTGTTTTTATATCAATTGTTTTTAATTAAAGCACGATATTTTGCATATTTCCACGATTATCACGAGCTTCTCTATTTGTTAATGTCTCTTTATAGATATATCGAGTATGTTTGAATTTATTAAAGTGTTTACATCTTGAAACCTACTAACTATTACCACATTTAATTTAATTACTATTGTTGCTTATGCTTATTAACCAAGGCCAAAGTGGAGACAGGGAGAGAGAGAGAAAGAGAGAAAAAACCCAAAGAAATCGTATTGTCTTTGCACTTGTGCAAATCTCCAGTGCGGCTTTTCATATGACTTGTGCACAGGTGTTTGGTGTATGTGTATGTGTGTGTGTGTGTTTATCTGTGTGTGTATGTTTGTGTGTGTGTGTGTGGGTATGCGAATTTGTTTTCCGTCTGCGACAACGTCAAGCGACAACGCGTATACCGCATTTCGTGATCTTTTGCAGTTGACGTTGTGTTTTTTTTTTATCTACAAAACTTATTTATTTATTCTTTTATTTCATTATTTTTTTTAACGTTTTTGTTAAGATTTTGTGTGTGACAAGCAAGTCATTTATCTGTCGCACAATGGAAATGCATACAATTCATGCACACGCCCACACACACACTTAAGGGAACATACATAACGTATTTAAATAAATACGTCTGATCATACATTTAAAGATAATTAATAATTTAATTGTGTTTTGGCAACGCTTGACAACAACTCAAAGCTCCAACTCGAACTGTTTAATGCCCGATTTCATCTTCTATTTGTATATGTAGTTGAATTTTAATGGCAACCTCTTTTTTTTTTCTCTTTTTATTTGGATAAATTTTGTTTTTGGGCAGTCACTGGCACACTCACACAAATGAAACTGACAGCAAAGACGACGGACAGTGGCGGCGACAACGCGAGCGGGGGGGGAGTAGATGGCTAACGGTGCTCAGATTTTCGCAGCGCGCACACGACTAATACTAATACTAACACTAACAACCACGCACACAGCCTGACAGTGCAGAACCCAACCAACTTCAAGTAACGCTCGATAACAACTGACTGCTGAGTGAGCTCCAGCGAGTTCTCCAACTGACGCCAGCGCAATGATCGTCAAAGCTTGCGGAAGCTCTCTCATTAGCGTACGCTCACTTGCGCTCTCACTGGCTGCCAATCCACCGCTCTCTTTAATGTCAATGCAGACTGATATGTATGTGTGTATGTTTGTTTGTGTGCCGTGTCTGGAGAGCAGCATTGTATGCAATTTAAGAATGGATAATAAAGCGCAGACGGCGTAATGTATACAAATGCACTCACACACACAGACGCATAGAGTATGTAACCATGTAATAAGTAAACTAAAAGAATCTCTCAAATGTTTGTGCAAGTGTTCTACGCCTACGCAGCTGAAATTGTATAGGTGTGTGTGTGTGTATATGTGCACATCACGCTGATTGTGCTTACTTAAGTGATAATCATTTGTTATTGTTGTTGATAACATGTAATCAAAGAGAAAGCCACTTGCTGGCATCAAATTCAGAGCGAACTGTAGCCTCCTGGACTCCGGCCGATAACAAACACCTCGCAATGCCCGTACCTATTTTAAAATGGGGTCCATTCCTACCGTCAACGTCATTGCACTGCGACTGTGTTTAGCATGCAGATGATGAAGGCACGATTTGTAAACGCCACTCAAAAGATAATCTATGCATGCATGTATGTATGTACATATGTATGTGTGTTTCTATCTATTGTGTTGTATCCCAGCAAGCCAAGTTCTGAGGGCTCGAAATTATGTATGTGTCTAAAAAGAGCCGAAGTTAGGAGCGTTTTTGAGGGTTTTCGGAGCACATTCAGTGCTTTGTAAGCATAAAAAGCACATCTGTCCGAGCATTTTCAGAGTTGAAGTTGGCGGATAATCGAAAATAACGGTGCTGAGCATTGAATGCAGAATCATGCGATATGCAAGACTACAAACAATTCACACATTCATTCATTTGTGCAATTCAACTTAAAAGAATTTAAATACCGTTAAACTTCCATAACTCGAACTTCTATAACTCGAATTTCTCTGTAATTCGAACTAAATGAGTGGCAGTAGAATAAATAAACTTAGGAAAAAGAACTCTATAACTCGAATATCTCCCTAACTCGAACCTTTTCTTTGGATAATGGTGATTCGAGTTAGGGAAGTTCGACTGTATGTACATATCAGTTTTAATTAAATAAATTTTAATGAAGATATTTATGTTTAAGTTCCAACTTTCTTCTCATTTTGTTAATTTTTAAGACAAATATAATTATATTATTAGATAACAAAAATTAATTTCGTTTTTAGTCTCTTATTTAGAGCACTTGTTGCACTTAAATTTGCACAACAATATGCAGGAGCCGATTTAAGGGCCTAGAAATGTAACTTTTATGTGTCTTTTCTGAGGTTTTTATATGCTTCGTTGGGAGGGTGAAAGCACTTATATCTGTGACAGAAAAAAAACAGATTAGTCCCAGAAATCTTCCACATTAACGTATGCGGAATGAAATACGAACAAATTTGGACATGATCTCAATAAGTTCCAATAATCGACAGCGCAAAACAAAACACACTATAATGAATGGTACTATTTCAGCATGCATATCATCAGAAACTAGCTTTCTAGATAATGCACAGTCGCGGTAATGTCTCTGAGCAAAGCAGAGCGTCGAAAATTGATTTGCACATATTGCGCAAATAACCAGTCTTAGCCGTAAAATTAAATTTTTCATTACTTTTCTGCTATGGGCTTCAAGAAAACTTTTATTTATTAAGTAGTTTCGGATGTTCAGAATGAGAAAAAAAATTGCTAGAGCCCCTGGATCCAGAAGGAAGTGTCCATTACAGCAGTGTTAAGTTAGAGCAATATAATGGGCTGAAATTGTGGTTCGCACAGATAAATCGAGTTGTGCGTTTGCCAAAAAATACAATGTGATGGACAAAACTGTGGAAAAGTATTTAAAAGACATGGGAGTGATGATATGTTAAAAAAAAACAGTTCCTAAAGTCACAGAACTACAGAGAGAGACAATTAAACTTCGGCTGCGTGCGCTTTATAGAAATTGTTTTCTGCAAGCTGTTGAAAGGTTTGCATAATGGACAATGAGACATATTTCGCATGGAGGGTCATGAGGGGACTCTGAAATATTACTTTAGGCTTTCTAATACCTTGACCACCTGAAAATGTCACTCAAATAACAAAAACAAAGGTTTTTTTGTGGCTTGTCCTAAGTGAGCGTGGAATAAGCGATCCGATCTTATTTAAGGCAGGATTGGCTGTGAATGCGCAAAGCTACAAGGACAATTGTGATCCGGCGCTTAAAAAATGTATTGATAAGTATCATGCGAATTATAATACGATGTTTTGCACGACTTAGAGTCCGCTCATTATGCCAAAACAACTCTGAAGGCTCTGGACTACTTGAGCACTGATTTCCTGGCAAATCTGCAAAACTCTCCAAATGTGCCTCAGTTAAAGCAAATGAAAAAGTTTTGATCAAATCTGAAAAGAAATGTTTAGAGTAAGCAATATAAGCCAAAAAACATCGACTGTTTGATATTAAAAATCAAAAGAGAGCTTGCTAAAATGGATACAAAGGGAATTCTGGAGGCTATGCGCAAGTGTCCCGAAAATAAAAGGAAGGCTGACCGCTGTGGTCACGAATATTTTTGTAAAAATAGCTTATAGTCTAATAAAAAACTTATGAAAAATTTAAGTTGGCCGGACTTGGAACACATTTTTTATTTGTATTACACCACTTGTTCGTATTTCATTCCGCATACGTTAAGTGCGACCATTTTCTTAAAAAAAAAACGCTCATTCCGGAGTCTTTTGTCAGAAACCCCACATATTGCTTGCTGGGATGCTTGTAAGAGAGGCGACAATGGAAATGCGCAATTGTAAGTAGATAACTGTGCAAGTTTAAGGAAGCTTTTTTTTAGTCTTTATGGGGAAATGGGGATTTTTTGATTTAACTGTAGATAGATGAATATATATTGATAAAATTAGAAGCACTTATCATCATTTTGTTGACAAAGCACAAATTTTGTTGATAGACATCAGAACATGTTGTTGTTTGTGGCAAGATAAGAAGATAAGAGGCGATGAGTTGGTGTCCAACAAGGCAATCCATGTTGAATGTACAGCTCTTCTTAAAACAAAAGCAAAAACAAAATATAGGATAGAAAAGAGACTGACTGGAAGAGACCCAGTACCTTCGCTGAAGCAAAAAAAAGAAAAAAAACAGTGGGAAAAGGCTATAGTCGAGCGCCCAACTATAGGATACCTGTTACTTATTTAAATAAATTTAAAATATTTTTTAGTTCATGCTTTTAGGCACTTACATAGCTTAAAAACTTTAATCAGCCATTACCACCTTTCTATTTGTGCGATTTTGTACGATTTAGTATAATTATAATTAATAATAGTAGCTAACTTTAATTAGTAAAAATTATTAATATCTTGAAAACTGTGTGTGCAACAGTGTTGCCAGAATTAGTCCGTTAAAAAAGGACAGATTGGATAAGCAAATTTTAAAGCAGAAATAAAATTTATTGTAGTGTTTTTTAGCAAACTTTTATTTTATTTCCAAGCCAGAAGGAAAATAAGGTAGAAATAAAATAACGGAAGGTTTTACAACACAAACAAATTTTTATATTATTTCTGTCAGATTCTATTTAAATCTGTCTTTTTTAACGGTCACAGTTGGCAACGCTGGTGTGAAACAAACTTGATTTGCGAGTTAATAGAAGTCTGATCAAGAATATATATACTCTATAGGATCGGAGATGCTTCCTTCTGCCTGTTACATATATTGCAACGAATACAAAATCCCCTTTTACTTATTTTTTAAGTTAACGAGTATAAAAATAAAATTTACATTTAACGCA
>JAWNPO010000307.1:0-174176 GCA_035047525.1 Drosophila quinaria | reverse complement strand
GTATTTCCGCATGACGCTGCAAGCAGTGTACAACAAATAACATATTTAAAAGTTATTTGAAACGTAGATTTTTCATAAATCGCCGAAATATGGGAAAAAAACCTTGTTTCACCTAAAGAGCTTTTTACCTGTGTTTTAAGCAAAAAAGTTTACAGCTAGGCTTAAAGCCCCTTCCAAGATACATTTCCAACGATATATAGATCACATCTGTAGCTTCTATCGTTTGGAAGCTGTAGCTTTTGGCGATTTAAGTGTATGTAGGTGTACATACTCCATATGTACATGCAGTAGTGTAATGGTAAAAGGTATATTCAGTTAATAAGTAATGTCAGTCAAACCCATGGGTAGAATTTTTTGTATCCATATATCAAGAAACGCGAAATTTTACCCACTACAATATATTGAAAGCTAAAAAAAATCGTTAGCGTCGTTTTTTCTCAAAAAAACATAAAATGTGGGACAAAATATCGTATTTCACCTGTTGCTTTTTACCTATGCACTTTAGTGACAGATGCTCAGGGGTCAACCTTCCCCATATCTTCCACAGGGGAATTGTTGGCGTTGGATATTACAATTTCGCCAGAAAATAGGCAGATTTATGTAAGTACAAGCTAATAAACTAATACCATTTTAGTAATACACAATTTTTTCTTTATTTGCAAATAACCAAAATGAAAGAATTGCTTCTGTACCAACTCTTTCAAAGTCACTGAAAAAAGTTCTTGGAGGAAGAAATTATATTGGACCACAATATCGAGGGTGTGTCCCAAATAGTGGCGTTAAATGCGTATGCGTCGTTTTTTTAACGGCTTTGTTTGGGTAAATATTTTAAATGTTTTTGTATAGTATTTAAATTTTGTTAATATTGCTTTATCAAATATTATTTCGGAAGCCATTTCACTGGTGGACACATCCCAGCCGGCCGAAAAGCCCTTTCAAAGGGCGCTACAGTGCGTGAAAAACAACGCAAACAAATCAAAAAATAAAATAAAATTAGCAAATAAGGAAAATGTAGTAGATAGTAATTAGTATTAGTAAGTGTTAATAATAAAACGGTGTCCAAAAGTATTTTTTGGCCCCATTAAAGTAAGTTCTAGTCAAATTTTTAACTTAGTTTATGTAAGAAGTTTTTCATGAATGGAAAAGTCTTTTGAATTCTCACTTTGAATGATACCAAGGAAAGTTTCAAAGACTTTTCCATTCATGAAAGCACATAAAACAAAATTTGACTGGAACTGTAGGGGCCAAAATACTTTTGAACACCGTTGTTTATAATACAATAAATAATTATAATTACATACGTATTTAATTTAGTTACTTTGATGTTTGGTAATAAAAATTATGTGATTCCCTTAGCGAAAATGGCACAAAAACTCGTTGGGAAGCATTGAGAATTTTCAGCAAAATTCCTGGTCGATTCCCTAGCGAAAATAACCAAGAATCGTTGGGGAATCATTGAGGAATTTCAGCAAAATTCCTGGTCGATTCTAAATGGCTTAAGAATCGTTAGGGAATCATTGAGGAATTTTCAGCAAAATTCCTGGTCGATTCCCTAGAGAAAATGGCTTAAGAATCGTTAGGGAATCATTGAGGAATTTTCAGCAAAATTCCTGGTCGATTCCCTAGAAATGGCTTAAAGATCGTTAGGGAATCATTGGGGAATTCTCGGTAGAGTTCCCTAAGGTTTCCCTAACGGGAGGTAAAGTCTAGTGACGAAAACAGTTATATGCCCCAAAATTTCTGTTATCCAATTTTGTGACGAATAACATTAAGTTTGACATATAAATTATTTTAAAAAAAATTTTGGCACTCGGCACATTGCGCTAAAATGTCTCAATTCTTTATATCAAATAAAACTCACTGTTTTGCGCAGTGCCGAATGCAAAATTTTTTTAAAATAATTTATGTGTCAAACTTAATGTTATTCGTCACAAAATTGGATATCAGAAATTTTGGGGCACATACACTGTTTTCGTCACTAGACTTTTACCTCGTAAGAAGGTTTTTATAAGATATCAGAAATTTTGAAATTAAATTTTTTTTTGGACAGTATATCTTTATCAACTTTGTTTATTTTTTGTACAAGCTGAAACAAACTGTCTGGCAACACTGGTTCCCTTTACAAACACACATGCCAAGCGCAAAATCTAGTAGCACTCTCAAACTCTGACTGCTATGACGCGCTGCTGCTGCTGTCCTATTCTAATTCGAAGTAAAATGTATGTAAATTCAGTTAACAGCTAATATCGGCTAATAGTTATTCGACTATATTCGCAATTATAATATGTTTTAAAACAATATAGCCGAAAGGCCACGCCGCCAGTCTATACCTCAAAAGTTAGTCTTAGTTTTGTAAACTGTTCTAACTTTTCAATAATAATAATAATAATAATATGTTTTATCTGCCGCAAAAAAAATTCACAACTTACAATCAGTAAGTATTTCCGCATGACGCTGCAAGCGGTGTACAACCAATAACATATTTAAAAGTTATTTGAAACGTAGATTTTTCATAAATCGCCGAAATATGGGAAAAAAACCGTATTTCACCTGAAGCTTTTTTACCTGTGTTTTAAACTAAAAAAAGTTTACAGCTAGGCTTAAAGCCCTTCAAGATACATTTCCAACGATATATAGATCACATCTGTAGCTTCTATTGTTTGGATGCTGTGGCTTTTATTTGATTTACATGTATGTACATGTACATACTCAACATATGTACATGCAGTAGTGTAATGGTAAAAGGTATATTCAGTTAATAGTAATATCTCCCAAACCCATGGGTAGAATTTTTTGTATCATATATCAAAATACATTTTACACACTACAATATATTGAAAGCTAAAAAAGTCGTTAGCGTCGTTTCTCAAAAAACGCCAAAATGTGGGACAAATATCGTATTTCACCTGTTGCTTTTTACCTATGCACTTTAGAAAAAAAATTTAAAGGTCTGCCTAAAAGCCCTTCAAAATACCTTTCCAACGATATATAGATCACGTCTGTAGCTCATATCGTTTGGATGCTATAGGGGTTTTAATTTTAGCGGTTTTAGCGATTTCCCGCTAAACTAGCTTTTTTCGAAAAAGTCGTAGAACAAACGTTTTTAGATTTTTGATCAGGAACAAGTCCTCATTCAAACTTTTAAGCTAAATCAACGCTTTGATACTAACAAACAGACAAACAAACAAACAAACAAACAGACTGACTTTTCATCTCGTTTTGAGAAGGGCACCAAAAATTTCAATATTAATTATCTTCTGAACCAGTGATCGGATTTTGATGATCAAGGTGTCATTCGACGTATTTTTGATTAGAATAGTAATTAAAAGGCTCCAACGGCCCCATTTGCTCCAATAATTTAAAATTTTCCCCTCCCACTAACACCTGTTTATCTCGCGAACCAGGTGAGTTTCCAAAGTCTTAGTATGCACATTTGTAAGTATTAAAATTAATACCTTTCGATCGGTTCATAACTCGACCCGATCGGACAGTCATAGCAAATTTTCCATTCTTCCTGTGTATATATGCTAGTCGCCTTCGCACCCTTCGTGCTGCTTTCGTCACTAGCGCGGACTGCCGTCCTGGTGATGCGTGAGTTTAAAAAAATGAACATTAGTGAAAATTTTTATGGTGTATCTTAGAATGTCCAGTAACATTCGAATGCCTGGAGTACCCGACGCGCGGGACGACATTAAAGTCATCACGCCTGTTGGTATTCGAGCATTGTTCCGAGGCCAGCTTATAGAATGGATAAAACAAATGGTGAATAATATATGTTAATTTAAACTTATGCATTTATATTTTTTTACATTGAAGTTTGGCGCTAAGAAACTACCACCCAACTTACAGTCGAATTTCAGTTCAGTATTGCCTGAAGAATCCGATGCCCAAGCAGTATTACCTGAACAAACCGTTGCCCAAGCGACCTATATTCAAGCAACCACCTCTGAGGTTCTATACAGCCAGTGTGTTTTTAACAAGGTGATAATTCAAAATATTTAACAATAAGATTGTTTAATGCAGCTTTGGAGCACGAAACCTGAATTCGTTAGCAGCCGCTGGCTCCCGGAGCCATTGCCTGCCCACCGCTGGTTTAATGTAAAGCATTTTTAGCCCTTAAATTAATGTTAGACGAGTCTAAGAAAGGAAAATCTGTGATTAAGTATTACAACTCAAATCAAAAGCTATTGGATAGTCAAAGATGTGCAATGATCAATTTGATCATCGAACACGTTATTTTTGCCAATTTAATTTTAACAGCAAAGAGATTTTGATGCCTTGCTCGAAGAAATTTGTGATGTTTTCCAAACGAAAGGGACCTAAGAGTGAGAGTTTCCTTTACTCAGTCGTCTCATTTTAATTAATTAACTTAACCAACGTTTTGTTTATTTGAAATAACAAATTTCCTTATTAATTAAATAATTTAATTTCAAAGGATTTCTACTACATTCCACGAAAAATCAAACAATAACGCTTCCGAGCTATACTCAAAATATAAAACTAAATTGGCTAAGAAACGTAAGCTTAAGCGAGATGGTAGAGAGTGGAGCGAAACAATAGATAAGTGGCGAAAAACTTTTCATTCCCGACAAAAAGACCCTAAAAATTTGTTAGCCTGGAATTTATATCGGCCTGGCCTAAGTTTTCTCATCCGAAAGGCTCCAGAACTGGTATGAAATGTTTTTTCGTTGGAAATTTTTGTATTTAAAGTTAACTTTCAATTTCAGATTCGTTATAGACTTCGACTTTCTTCATCCATCAAAGGGTAGGTGCTAGGTGGGTTGAATTTAAAGCAAATATTAAAAACTATTTTAACGAAAACATCCATAACCTAATTGCAAGCAATTGCTCACAACCGGATCATCTGCTACAAATATAGGTTTTTAAAATTTTATTTTTTAAAAAACATTTCATCCTAAAACAGAAAAAAAATTAAAACAATAACTCAATTAAATTTTTTTAGATGCTCAGAAGTTTATATACTTGCACTATTTTATTGAATGCTGTATTGCCATCAACAAGTCGATTTAGAACTCTGGAAAACGCTCAAAAAAAGTTACTATCATTGACGCTCAGGAGAGTCTCGTTCTGCGCCTGCCAACCTTAAATGGTTATCAGCGCCGAAATAGAGGCTATGGTTAACAAGTATTACGTCACTGGACAAAATTTGCAGCCGTTTGTAATCGTCGAGGGATTAACTCCAGACAATATCACAGGGTTTTACATTTACTTTAATAGTAACATTTTAAAATTTTCGTCATTTGTTGAAAGCCTAGATACTTGCTTTAAACAATTTCAAGTCCTATCGCTAAAGTATCCACCAGCCTGCGAAAACGTTTGGTTGTTTTTACAAAAATATTTTTTCGATATAACTACGAAGTTTGATAAAAAGTCTACTGACGTCACATCGCTTTTAAATTTTTCTAAGTAAAAGCATAGTAACCAAATATGTACATTTGTTTTATGTGTAAAAAAAGGGTTGGATTCGCCTTCCCTTTTAATAAACACTTTAAAATGATCACATTTTACACAAAACATTTTAAAACTTGAATGCAATCCAGATAATTGCCATCCAAAATTTTTCAACTCTTAGAAATTTTAAAACAAATCTCTAACGAATTAAGTGATCTCTCTTAAGTTATTCGGTCGAATCATAAATTCCAATATTTACAAAATTGCATACATTCGAATTAAATAGAACCAATAAAGGTATTTAATCAAACCTATTTAATTTAAGAAGCCAATCTCTACAAATATCTTTAAACTTGCATGAAAAAAGTTCAATGCCACCACAATACGTAATTGAAATTCAAGATATGATTTCCTCTCTATTTTTCATCTGCAGCAATAGCGATAAAAAAAATGCTTTACCCAAAAATAATCTTCCAGAAGAAGTAAATTCTATTTTAAGTTTTTGCAAAAACCCTTTTGAGCATATAAAAACGGAATATCGACATATCAAAATGATAAAAGAATTAAATTTGTGCGAGGATCCAAATAAATTTACAATATTTTCAAAAATTTCAGAAAAAGTTCGGGATCTCTACTTTTGCTTCTAAATCTTCAAGTATATGCATAATGCCACTAAAGTTTGTTTTTTTAAATCAATTTTTTCAAACTCCGCAGCTTTTGAATATGACTTTGCGAAATACCAAAACATTTTTTGAAAGCAACGACCTAAATAATTTTGAAAGTGGCGAATTATTTAAAAAAAAATTCAGCATTTAAATTTTCAATTTTAACAAAGGCAAAGCAAACGAAAAGAAACGTAACGGGATCAAAAGCGCATCCAAGTGCATCTCCAGTGAGCGCAAGGCTGGTGTTTGCTGGTGAGCGCTCGCTCTCCAACCCTCGCTCTCGAGTCGCTTGCTCTCCTTCGCCCACGCACTGCACATCATTCGTTCTCTCTTGACTACGAGCGCATTGCTTCTACGCATAGTTCTCTTTCGTTTCATAGTTCTTGAATTTCGTTGCAGCTCAGAACATCCTCCCGCCTTTGAAGATAGCTCCAGTCTTCATCAAATCCAACTTCTGCTCTCTGGTTTCGTCACGCTTCATCCGCAGCACCTGTAACACTCAAAACGCTAGAACGAGAAAGATACGAAGTTTAACTTGATTGTGTGGGTTCTGGGTCACTAGCTAACAAATCGTTATCAATAGGCAATGGGCACAATTTCGCTATTGGCCGTTCCGCACCATTCTGTGTTTTAAGCGTGACTACTCGAATTAATCCATCGGCTCCAGGATGCGTGTGTGTGATTCTTCCAGAATCCAGCGATTTGATGGCACTCGATCCTCATTGATCCAGAACCAACTCGCCTATCCGTAAATTTGTCTTGGCTTGAGCCCACTTTGGCCTACGCTCTAATCGTGACAAGTACTCGTACTCCAACCGCCAAAATTGCTGCACAAAATACTGACAATTTCTCCAGCGTTCTGTCAAGACTTAACCCTCTAGTGCCCAAGACCGCCTTTAGGCGGGATAAAAAAAATCGTAGTTAAAACTTTAAAAATTAATATATTTTATATTAGATTTATAATTAAAAGTATATTGCTACAAAAATTTATGAAGAACTTTAAATATTCCATCAGCCAGTTTTTCTTTTACCGCTCTGCGGTAAGCGATGGTCTTACGATAGATTTCATTCTTACTAGAGTGTAAGCCAGATGCAATTGTTATCTAGTTGTGATTGTTGTTGTTGTTATTGTTGCTGATAAGACAAGCAAATAAAGGAGATTTTAATTGCTTGATATCTTGGCTTGTTTATTATCCGATCGCTATGAAATTTTCAGCAAATGTGGATAATAATGGTTTCTTCGTCTATGCCTTATAAGGAATGTCTATCTTTTAAATTGTCGCTATAATTAAGATATATCTGAGCCATTTGTGGGCGTTTAAGGGGGCGTGGCCAAAATCTAAAACAAACTCGATCTGCGTGCAATAAAGACGAACCTAAATACCAAGTTTGGTATCTCTAGCTCTTATAGTCTCTGAGATCTAGGCGTGGCAGGCAGTGGCGCGATGTGCAGAGCGTCGGAACTCTCAGTTCGGGTCTCGGGTTCGAACTCTAGGACAGACAAATTTTTTTTTTGTTAATATATTTTATATTCAATTAATTTGTTAGTATATGATGGGCATACTTTTTTTTAAATGCTATTCAATTTTAAAAGGGTGTTGGCAGAGTTCCTAACTGCGAAATATAAAGTCGTTTACAGTCTTAACATATTTGTATTTTTGGCCACGTCCGCCCATGGGCTTTGGTGGCCTATGGTGCTAAATTCCATCATTTTGCAATGATCGGAGTCGGGAGCCGCTCCCAACATAAACAAATTTTTTTAAAAATTATTTCTTATTAGCAGACTTTTTAGAACATTTAGGTCTGTGCTCGAATCTCACGTTGGACAGATGTTTTTTTAGACCACGTGCTTTAAAAAAGTACAGTGGTCTATTAACTTGTCACAAAAAAAATGTGCGTAACAGGCAAGAAGGAGGCGTGGCCGACCCCATAAAGTATATATATTCTTGATCAGCATCAATAGCCGAGTCGATATAGCCATGTCCGTCTGTCCGTCTGTATTGACGCCTAGATCTCAGAGACTATAAGAGCTAGAATGCCAAACTTGGTATTTAGGTTCGTATTTATTGCACGTGGATCGAGTTTGTTTTAGAATTTTGCCACGCCCCCTTAAACGCCCACAAATTAGATATATCTTAATTATAGCAACAATTTAAAATAGACATTCCTAATAAGGCTGAGACGAAGAAACCAATTATTATCCACATTTGCTGAAAATTTCATCGCGATCGGATAATAACAGCAAGATCTCAACAAATCGCAGCAATTATCAGCAACAATAACAACAACAGCTCAAACTAGATAACAATTGCATCTGACGCGTAAAATGAAATCATCGTAAGACCAGCGCTCAAGGCAGGTGGTGGCGCGATGTGCAGAGCGTCGGAACTCTGAGTTCGGGTCTCGGGTTAGAACTCTAGGACAGACAAGATTTTTTTTTTGTTAATATATTTTATATTCAATTAATTTGTTAGTACATGATCGGCATACTTTTTTTAAATGCTATTCAATTTTAAAAGGGTGTTGGCAGAGTTCCTAACTGCGAAATATAAAGTCGATGAAGTCTAAACATATTTGTATTTTGGCCACGTCCGCCCGCGGGCTTTGGTGGCCTATGGTGCTAAATTCCCGTCAATTTTGCAATGATCGGGAGTCGTGGGTTCAACTCCCACCGTAGCAAATTTTTTAAAAATTATTTCTTTTAGCAGACTTTTTTAGAACATTGGTCCGCGGCTCGAATCTCACGTTGGACAGATGTTTTTTTTTTGATTTATGATTAATGAAAATTTTAATTACATTTTTATAAATGTTGTATGTTTACAATCTCGATATTTGTGTTATTTTGTTTTATTTTTGGTTAAAATATATTAAATACTTGTAGCGACTTATATTATTTTTAGCAGGGGTTTGCTTTTGCATAGTAAGTACGTGGTCTCCGACAGTCGAGTATGCTCGACTGTAGCACCGTCGACTAGTTTTTTATATTACTAATTATATATAGGGTTAAAGCTTCTTAATTGCAACAGAAATCATAAACTAACTTACTACCGATAAACAAAAAATATAAAATTGGGGCGGAGATGGTATAAATACTATAAAAAAAACCGCATCAAAATATCTTGCTTAGTTTACAAGTTATTGATAAAATGACACTTTTTCGGTAAAATATCTTCAGAAAACTTCAAACTGTTAAGTTCTGTACCAAAAATGTAAAATAACAGAAAAATGTTAGCACTGACAGCTGTTAAAGTCAACTGTTGCTTTCGAAAAAGTAAGCGCGCTAGCATTTTAACATTTTGGCAGCCTATTTTCAAATTAGTATTGCACAAAGGCTAATCATTTTTTTTACAATATTTGAAATGGATACCAATTATACGGGTTTGTACTATGTGTTGGTTGTACTAGTATTCTGTATTTGTGCGTGTTCTGTTTATATTTTGTTATATTAGATAATGCTTTGAAAGGTAATTTCTTGGAAGAAATATCAACTTTGCGAAAGAATTTAGCAATGATGCTTAACGAGGCTTAATGTAATTCCAACTGTATGTCGTAGATCCATTCATTGTTATTTAAAGGAAATATGTCTCAATGTGAACAATTTGCCGACAATCGGCGCAAATTAATTTTTTGCAGGTGACTTCGGAGTTTTCAAATGTGGAGCTGTTTCACATATGGCGCAAGGAGAAAGGCAGCCATAACGAAATAAATGCAGTTATTGATTTTTTTAAGAGGAAACTAAATAAAAAAATAATTGTTTTAAAATATGAATCCTATTTAAAAAACAAAAAAGCCAAATTATATGCCGAAATTTAAGTACCAAATGGAAGAAATGCAACAGAAACAAAATATATTTTGAAAAAAGACATTCAAATTGACTAATTAGCACAACTAAATTACAGTTGAACGAATCAAATGGCATCAATAATCGACAAATTATCATGTGAAATGGAAGGCCCAGATCAAACATCTGAGGAATTCGAAGAAGAATTACCCGTATCGTTTTTTACGTTTGATGAAGAAATTGAAAATGAAGAAAATTACGATTAATTTCAACTATTGTTCCTTTAACTCATGAATTTTATCAAAATTATGTTTTTCCAATGTGATAACTTTATTTGTATGTATAAAGAAGTATTTTAGTAAATATATATTCTTGTAGATATTAAATTTTAAAATATAAAAAAAAAAATTTTCTGATATATTTTTTTTTGGGGTGGGCGGTGACCCACCCACTTTTCTTTTAATTGCTAATGATATACAAGGTCAATGATTGTTATTTGGGTTAAAAAATTTGAACTTACTTGTTACCGATAAAAAAATAAAAAAAAAATTAAATTAAGGGCGGGGGTGGTGACACGCCCACTTTTCCAAAAATATTTCTGAGGGTATACATAACATAAATAAAAAAACCGCATTCAAAAATTTAGCTTACTTTAAAAGTTATTAATTAATATTCGATTTTTCGGATTTCGCCCCATGGTGCAGTGGCAAGCTGTGACGATATAATCAACAACTCTTTTCCAACCGACTCACTCAAATTGCATTTACTCACTAGCAAGGAAATGAATTTGCGTTATAGTAAGCGGCAATACAGCTATATCGAAGCTAGTATTGTTCCAGCGATACTCACAAAATCATATTGTGTTGCATACTTTTGTGATGCGGCTTAAAGTTGTCTAGCAACAAATAAGTTTCCAGCATTTCAGTATACAACACTATGACAAATGGTATAAAGGATGGGATAAGGAATTAGGATATTAAAGGATATTTAAGTCCTGAGCGCTTGCTGCTCATAGGTGTTTTGACTTATATTTTCATTGTTTTAAATCAGGGTCAGGTATTGCTTGCGTCATAAAAATTTGTTCGAGCCGCATTTTTTCCTAAGTGTCGCTGCCATGACCTTGATTTTGGACCTTAATGTTTTAACACCAAGATTTTAGCTGGCTTAACAAAAACATAGGCCCTTACGTTGGGCGCCAAATTAATATAATAATAATTATATCTGTAACGAATATCGATGATCGTTGAGGAAGCTGATGGGCGTCTGATTTGTGATCGGGTACGCGAGCGCTCTGCGGCCGCATTCTGGTCGGAAAATGGGTGTGGGCTTTTGGGGGTACCGAAAAATCAGCTGGCTTCCGTTTGTTATTATTAAATAATTAAAAATCTCGCGTACATTTTTGAAGAAAAGGGGAATACATTGGAATAGGGAAAGGAACCGGGAAAGATGCTGTATAAATTAAGAAGAGCAATAAAACAAAGGGGAAGTGAAACAAATAAACGCACTACTTTCTTTGTTTGCACACTTTAGGTGCGAAACGCCCTCCCTACCAAGATCCCACATGGCCAACGTTATTAATAGGGGATCCCTAAAAGTAGGCTTTAGTCTACTGCCTCTTCCTGTTCGAGCGCTGCATGGTTCCAAAAAATTTCAACACTTAGCACATATTCATATTATCGGACATAGTTTATTTACAACAAACAGATATAACACGACATCGTTCGAGACTGCAACTTGCGGGTGAGAATAAGTAAATGAATAAATTAAAGTTTAAAGATTATATATAGTAACATATGTAATGCACATAGCCACCAAAATATTCTCGCACAAATTCCGCCTATCAAGAAATAAGATATCAATAAGAATAACAAGCTGGTGAAAATAACAGCAGCTCCCACGATCGAAACAGTTAATATAAACATCCGCTAGAATTGCTATTCCCACCAAGGGTCAAATCTGCCGACGCGGCACAAATCAGGCTGTTGCTTAGCACCCAAATATTCTTCAACTCAAAAGAGCGATCCCTAAGATCTCTCTCTCTGTTTATATTAGAGCGCAAAGCTCAATCTCCAAAAGCTCACAGCCGAGGTTTGCTAAGCGACGTCAAAACATTTAATAGTTAGTCTTGAATTATTATCAAACTCCGATGTTCAACTCGCTTTAAGTTTTCTATTTTAATAAAGTTATATTTTTTTAAAGTAAACTAAAGTGGAACTCGTTATTGGCGCAGCCGGTAGGATATGTCAAGTGTTTGTAATCAACTAAAGTAAAAGACTATTAAGGATCCGCAAATCCAAAGTCAAGTGCAAAGTTGAACTTTATTAAACCAAAATACATATCCGCCAAAGAACATACGTGCGTGTACAAGTTACAAGAAAAGTATTAACCACTAAAGGACAATTGAAGTCCTAGGCGAAACAGAATCAGTGCTTGTGCTTACGAAACGTGACAAACTTTGTTAACAGTGCTTTGTGACCGCTAAAGGATAATTGAAATCCCAGGCCACAACAATACAAAGAAAATCTAAAAGAACAAATAAATAAATCCACCAATCAACATCAATCATGGCAACCCCAGCAAGCCCATCCACACCACCAATGGTTTTGTCAGAGCTTCTCCTGAAGCAAGCTCTCGGACAAATCAAACAAGTGCCCGCTTTTGATGGACAAACTGAAGATCTCACAGCATTCATGAGAAGAGTGGACTACATAATGCAGCTTTACCCCACCCAAGACCTGAGACAACACAACGTTTTATTCGCAGCCATCGAACTACAAACCTCTGGAGCAGCACAGCGAGTCGCACAGTTATCTGGAGCTACAGACTGGAATCAATTGAGGAACGCGCTCACCGATGAATTCAAAACACAGACGCCATTCGAGGAACTTCTCCGACGACTCTATAACACTAACTATAACGGAAATATCCGTAAGTTTTTCGAAGACCTTGAGTACAAATCTTTTTTGATATCAAATAAATTAATGTTGGAAGGCATAGCCTCAAACACAATTCTGTACACAAATGCAATGTTTAACACAATTAAAGACGTTATAACAAGAAAGTTACCCGACCGAATTTTTATGACTCTGGCTAGGTACGATATCACAACAATAACCAAATTAAAAACAAGTAGCTCAAAGAGAGGGACTTTACGAAAACAACAATACTGACCGTTCAAAACCCAGTACTTCAACTACGTCAAACAGTAGTGATACTCGCAGGAATAGGGGAAACTCTCAAAATTTCTATCCTGTGGCAAGCCCATCAATCACAAATAACGCCAATCAAAACTTTCAAACCCCAAGCCAAAGCAACCCACAGTTGCACAAAGAATTTCAACAAAATCTAAATCAAGGTAGGTTTCAAAACCCAATGAACTACCAACAAAACAAAACTTCAGCCAACACTTCAAATCAGCCATTCAAAAGACAACGCGAAAGTTCTAGTGGTCAATCCAAAATGGATACTGCTGAAAATTTTCTTCACGCAGCCTCGGACCAAGAACTAAAAGAAACCCCTTCATTCGATTAATCATGAACAACATTCACCTCAAATGCGTAATCGATACAGGCTCCTCAATAAATTTGATGAAGAAGAACTTTTTAAATTTCCCAATTAAAAATTGTCATTTAGAAGTTCAGACGATAAAAGGAAACATTTGTTTAAACCAATGTATTTCCCTAGCCCCCAGTAAACTTTGCCCACAACACCAAAGATTTTACATACACGAATTTTCAGAAAATTACGATGTATTATTAGGCAGGGAATATCTCGAAGCTTGCGAAGCAAACATAAATTATAAAGAGGAAACTGTTATCCTAAGCGATTACCCATTTATCATGAGATACAATCATGAAGAAATTTTAAAGGACAAGACCGCAGTCAATCGTGTTGATCCATCTCATATGGAAGATACAGAATTTGATTGCCTTGATCCGCCATTTACATCAGACCAACCGTTTAATTTTGCAATCGAAAATGAATTAATAGAAAGTAACCAGTTCAGATTAGAACACCTCAATGAGGAAGAAAAATCAAAACTAACCAAAATCCTTCATGAGTTTAGAGACATACAGTACAAGGAAAGTGAAAATTTGACTTTCACCAGTACAATCAAACATGTCATTCAAACTAAACATGAAGATGCTATTTACAAGCGACCTTATAAGTACCCTCAAGCTTATGACAAAGAGGTCGAAATCCAAATGAAAGAAATGATAAATCAAGGAATTATACGGAAGTCAAATTCTCCTTATTGCTCACCAATTTGGATTGTACCAAAGAAAAGTGATGCATCAGGAAAACAAAAGTTTAGGATAGTAATTGACTACCGAAACTTAAATGAAATTACAGTTGACGATAAATACCCAATACCAGTTATGGATGATATATTAGACAAACTTGGAAAATGTCAATATTTCACTACCATTGACCTGGCGAAAGGCTTTCATCAGATCCAAATGGATGCTGATTCAATCCCAAAGACAGCTTTTTCGACAAAAAATGGCCATTACGAGTACACTCGCATGCCATTTGGACTCAAAAACGCTCCTGCAACTTTTCAACGTTGCATGAACAACCTTTTAGAAGATTTAATCTATAAAGATTGTTTAGTCTACATGGATGACATAATAGAGTATTCCACTTCATTGGAAGAACACATATTATCATTGAAAAGAGTTTTTAAGAAACTCAGCGAAGCCAATTTAAAGTTACAGTAATTACCAATTTCCCAATACCCAGAACAACGAAAGAAATCAAGTCATTTCTAGGACTCTGCGGATATTATAGGAAATTCATACCAAACTTTGCCCAACTCGTAAAACCCATGACATTAAAACTTAAGAAAAATGCAACAATTGACATAAAAAACAAAGAATACATCTCAGCATTTGAAAAATTAAAATTACTTATCACATCTGATCCGATACTTATTTATCCAAACTTCGAAAAACCTTTTTCGTTAACTACAGATGCAAGCAATATTGCTATAGGTGCCGTGTTATCACAAAGCCATAAACCAATATGCTATGCAAGTAGAACATTAAACGAACACGAAATAAATTATTCTGCAATAGAAAAAGAACTTTTAGCTATTGTTTGGGCCACTAAATACTTCAGGTCCTATCTTTTTGGCAGGAAATTCGAAATCCTCAGTGATCACAAACCCCTAGTTTGGTTAAACAATGTTAAAGAGCCAAACATGAAACTTCAAAGATGGAAAATCAAATTAAATGAATTTGACTATCACATAAAATATGTCCCTGGTAAAGAAAATTATGTTGCCGATGCCTTGTCAAGAATTAAACTTGAAGAAAATTTATTAGGAGAAACTCCTAACAGTACAGCAGCAACTGTGCACAGTGCACACGAAGATAATCAAAATTATATCTCAATTACGGAAAGACCAATAAACTACTACAATAGGCAGATCGAATTTATTAAACACAATACAAATGATGTAAACGTAATACATTATTTTCATAAAACCAAAATACAAATTATGTATAAAGAAATGACAAACACCCATGCCAAAGAACTAATCAAAGAATATCTATAGAATCTATTTTCATTGCGAAACAGATTTCTTAACTTTTCAAACCGCCTTCTTACAAATAATCAGTCCCAACAATTTAACCAAAGTAATGAGATCAACAAAAAAATTAAAAGATATTCAAACATATGCAGAATTCAAAGACTTCGTTATTAAAACCCATAAAGAATTATTACACCCAGGTATACAGAAACTAACCACATTATTTAAAGAAAAATATTATTACCCAGATTACCAAAACCTAATCCAAAATATTATTAATGAATGTCAAATTTGTAACATTGCAAAAACAGAACATAGAGATACAAAGTTAGCTTTTGAGTTAACGCCAGAAACTTTCAATCCCAGAGAAAAATATGTTATAGATTTTTATATGGTAGATAATAAACAATTTCTTTCTTGCATAGACATTTATTCAAAATTTGCGTCCCTAATCGAAGTAAATGGTAGAGATTGGTTAGAAGCTAAAAGAGCATTTCTCAAAATTTTCAATGAAATGGGAAAACCAAAAGAAATTAAAGCAGATAAAGATGTGCTCAGCATTACAAATATTTCTAAAAACTGAAGGAGTCGATATAAATATTACAACAAGTAAAAATGGCATATCTGACGTAGAAAGATTTCATAAAACTGTTAATGAAAAATTAAGAATAATAAATAGCGAATCAGATCCAGAAAATAAGCTTACTAGATTTGAAATAATACTTTACACATATAATCACAAAACCGTTCATAATACAACAGGTAGAACACCAGCAGACATCTTTATATACGCAGGAACCCCAGAGTATAATACACAGCTGAACAAAACAACTCAAATAGATAATCTAAATGAAAAACGTACAGAATTTCAAATTGATACTAATTATATACAATCACCTCTGGTACGTTCAAAATCAACCAACCCTTTTAAAAAGACTGGTAATTTGAGACAAGTAGACGAAAAACATTCCGAAGAGACAAACAGAGGCAGAAAAATAATACATTACAAATCTAAATTTAAAAAGAAAAAGAAAATTAACAAGAGCAAATACGATAATTCCATATCATCGCCTAATGACAACTCAAATCAGGAAGCCGCAACATAAAATAATTCTTTTCACAATACAATTCTTACTAATGTTTTTCATCCAACAAACCAATGGCCAAAGCTTAGAAGTAAACCCAATCCAATCAAAAAACGGTTACCTTATATTTAAAACGGGAACTATTAACTTACCAATAAATTACGAATACCATTACTTAACCGTTAATCTTATAGCTACAATTGAAATTTTGATAATTTCCCATATTCCCCGTGAAATCATCAATGCACCAATTTTTGAAATTGTCCCATACCCAGACGAAAACAGAAACATTTTAACTGAAATTATACATGACAAATACTTCATACAAAATAATAAAGCATATACCGTAAAAACGAAAGATTTAGTAATGAACAAATGTATAACAGGAATTTTAAATCAAGACACAACCGAATGTAGATATTCAAAAACACATAAAACTTTTGAAATAAAATATGTAGAGCCTAATATAATGTTAATTTGGAACATACCTAAATCCATTTTAAATCAAAATTGTATAAATAGAGATATAACAATAGAAAATAATAATATTATAAAAGCATTTAATTGTTCAATTCAACTAGAAGAAATATTGATCACAAATACTATGTTAGATTACACACAAGCTATTTATGTAAACAATAATGTAACTAAATTAGAACCACTTTCCTATATACAGACAAAAGAAATTATAAAACAACAAACAAAACACTACAATACTTTTCAAGTTATTACATTAACAACACTTATAATTATTGTAATCATACTAGTATTGTATTTTAGCTATAAGTATAAAAGCATACCACGCAAAATAATTGTTAAGTATAAAAAACAAACAGAAACAGCCCCACCATCAAATGATATCCAATTAAATCCAATCTCAAATGAAATTTCAAATATTGTACTCGAATCCGAACCTAGATTATATCCCAATATTACCGCCTGAGGACAGGCTAATTTTTTATGGATGGGGAAGTAACATATGTAATGCACATAGCCACCTAAATATTCTCGCACAAATTCCCCCTATCAAGAAATAAGATATCAATAAGAATAACAAGCTGGTGAAAATAACAATTCAAGCGCTCCCACGATCGAAACAGTTAATATAAACATCCGCTAGAATTGCTATTCCCACCAAGGGTCAAATCTGCCGACGCGGCACAAATCCAGGCTGTTGCTTAGCACCCAAATATTCTTCAACTCAAAAGAGCGATCCCTAAGATCTCTCTCTCTCTGTTTGTATTAGAGCGCAAAGCTCAATCTCCAAAAGCTCACAGCCGAGGTTTGCTAAGCGACGTCAAAACATTTAATAGTTAGTCTTGAATTATTATCAAACTCCGATGTTCAACTCGCTTTAAGTTTTCTATTTTAATAAAGTTATATTTTTTTAAAGTAAACTAAAGTGGAACTCGTTATTATATAATTTTACAATATATACTGTAACGCGCCGCTTGTCGGATACTTTATTTATTTTTTTTTTTCTCTTTTTGTTACTATGTATTTTTTTGGTTAAAATTAGGTTTTTTGTTCAGCCCCAAAGTAGGAAACACATGTGTCTATAGGGTATGCAATGGTTTTGCTACCAGCCAAAAGCTTTGCCATGTGTTGTTTATCCGGATTAGTTTGTTAAATTCGTTATTTATTGTTATATTTCAATGTTATTTAATTTTTGTATGAATGTTCCATGTTCGTAGTGTGTTGTATCTAATTATGGTCGTGTTAATGTGACACCTCCAACAAAATATTATTAGCGCCATCTATCGGTCATTAGAGGTTAGGCCCCCTAAAAATAAAATGACCTGAAGAACATAATCCGAACAGCTGATCTTGTCAACTTGTCAGGAAAGGAAAAGGAAAAGGAGAAATAGAATATGAGCCTGTTTCCGGAAAAAAAAGGCAAGATCAGATCATTTTTGCACCGCGTGGCAGTCAAAAGTCAAGTGGCTTGAAAGTTATAAATTAACGTAAAAAAAAAAAAATTTATAAAAAAACGCGAAATAATTCAAAAAAATAAGTGCAGTGGAAAATATATGTTTAAATGAATAACGCTCCACAACGGTGGTCTGAGAAAAAAACACCTTGGCGCTGATAAAATTGTGGATACTCCAGGAGAGCCAAAGACAGAAACCCTCGATCTGTGCCAAATCAACGATAGAAAAAGATTTGGCACTATGTGCTAATTTGGAACTTTGAATCCGCCATTTGGGAGTTTATCCACCTGCCTACCATATAGGCTATAGAAACTGAGTTTTTTGGGAAGAGCAACGACCTCGGCGGCCTGGAGCTTTAAGTTTCGTTGGATGACGTAGATCCAAGTGCCGCTATGTCCAGCAACAACTAAGCTGCACTAGGCTAAACTAAAGCAGCCTCAGCTGATTATTGTTCGAGATTTCGTTGCTTCGTTGGAGTGTGTCTGTTCGAGCTATATGTTTTGTAAATGTTTTTGTGTAGTCTTTGAATGTTAAATTGTTATTTCTAAATTGGCCTTCTGCCGTGTCTACTACCCGTTTGGGTTATATTTTTTTTTTTGTTGTAATTTTTTTTTGCAAGTGCGAGTCAAATATGTAATTTTTAATTAAAGTAAAGTTAATCAAACTGAGCGCACTTAAGAATATTGAAATTAACGTTAACATTTAAAATTTAATAATTTTCGCAAAAGGGCATAACTATGCATGCATGCAGGCAAAGCTTGCAATAATCAATTTCTTTCCTAACAGCTAAAGTAATACACACACACACACTCTGCACAACGAAAGATCTTTCGACGTGGGAATGACATGTAAGTGACGTTACAACTTTTATTTGCAAGCTGTAATTTTTGTGAAGAGCTTTTTTTTTCCAACTTGAACTTTGGCCAAGCTTAGCTTTGCATGCCGGCCTAAGCCCGCATAAAAGTATGCCTTAATAAAAAAGAGCAACTTAAATCTAAAATTTATTAAGTTAATTCACCGATTCTTTATATTCGCTTTGGGCTATCCTGCTCTATATTTATCATATATCGCATATTTAGCCTAAGTTGAATACCAAGCGACAGCTGTACTTGGTTGTATATATTGTAAAATTATATATAATCTTTAAACTTTAATTTATTCATTTATTTATTCACACCCGCAAATTGCAGTCTCGAACGATGTCGTGTTATATCTGTTTGTTGTAAATAAACTATGTCCGATAATATGAATATGTGCTAAGTGTTGAAATTGTTTGGAACCATGCAGCGCTCGAACAGGAAGAGGCAGTAGACTAAAGCCTACTTTTAGGGATCCACTATTAATGACGTTGGCCATGTGGGATCTTGGTAGGGAGGGCGTTTCGCACCTAAAGTGTGCAAACAAAGAAAGTAGTGCGTTTATTTGTTTCACGTCCCCTTTGTTTTATTTCTCTTCTTAATTTATACAGCATCTTTCCCGGTTCCTTTCCCTATTCCAATGTATCCCCCTTTTCTTTTAAAATGTACGCGAGATTTTTAATTATTTAATAATAACCAACGGAAGCAAGCTGATTTTTCGGTACCCCCAAAAGCCCACACCCATTTCCGACCAGAATGCGGCCGCAGAGCGCTCGCGTACCCGATCGCAAATCAGACGCCCATCAGCTTCCTCATCGATTCTCGTTATTCGTTACAGATATAATTATTATTATATTAATTTGGCGCCCAACCTAAGGGCCTATGTTTTTGTTAAGCCAGCTAAAATCTTGGTGTTAAAACATTAAGGTCCAAAATCAAGGTCATGCCAGCGACACTTAGAAAAAATACGGCTCGTACAAATTTGTATGACGCAAGCAATACCTGACATTGATTTAAAACAATTGAAAATATAAGTCAAAACACCTATGAGCAGCAAGCGCTCAGGACTTAAATATCCTTCAATATCCTTATTCCTTATCCCATCCTTTATACCATTTGTCATAGTGTTGTATACTGAAATGCTGGAAACTTATTTGTTGCTAGACAACTTTAGGCCGCATCACAAAAGTATGCAACACAATATGATTTTGTGAGTATCGCTGGAACAATACTAGCTTCGATATAGCTGTATTGCCGCTTACTATAACGCAAATTCATTTCCTTGCTAGTGAGTAAATGCAATTTGAGTGAGTCGGTTGGAAAAGAGTTGTTGACTATATCGTCACAGCTTGCCACTGATCAAAGTCTCAATTGCATTTGCCCCCTAAGGTATGCTGTATATTTTCTATCATATTGCGCTTTGTTTGTTTTTTTGGTTGACGCTGGAATTAACTAAATTTTTAGTTGCCGCTCAATTGAAATCAGATGTAGCCAATAACCTCTAATTCTTTAAATAATTATCTTATATATATAGGTCAATGCTGCAGATTATTGCCAGTAGCATATGACACCCTTTGGTGGTCCATTTCTCTGTGCCATGTACTGCGTTGGAACAATGTTTGCGTGAAGTTTTGTCTATGTATTTAGGAATAATTATATTTCCTCTATAAATATCTATTCTTTTATTTCCGGAATTTTGCAGTGAATATGCATGGGCGTGATCTTTGCGTGGGCACGCGTGTAGTTTTGCTGCATAACAACCGAAACTTTTCGATTTTTTTTTCTGTATTAGATAGTCACGGAAACGGTGCTAGCGTTGCTGTGCTGCCGCTCGATCTTAGTACAGAATAATAAAATCCCTTTACTTTTTTTTATTTTTTTCTGTGATATACAAATAAGAACGGTCTCTTATTCTTACTTGAGAGAGCGTTGCATGGTTTCCAATATTTCTGAAATTTTGTTTATTATCGTTTGTTTTTGCTGTTTATGAATATTGTGTTTTTTGATATATTTTTTTGGTGTTTATATTTGTTTTGTGTAATAGAGAATTACCATATGATTATTTTCACTCATTAAGCTTTGTTGCTTTATTACATATATTTATTTATTTATTTGGTTTGCTTTATTAGATATATTTATTTATTTATTTATTTGGGTTGCTGTATTGCATATATTTATTTATTTATTTAGTTTAACATATTATACATATCTATTTATTTATATATATTTGTTCTTGCTAGACTTAGAAAGGATTTATAATGGGTCTTGATAGAAGTGGAGATAGTGCTTATCATAGACAGTTTTCTGAAACTATTTGCTGCGTCTGAACCCAAGAAGTGGAATATCCAGCTCAGTTGCTTACCACTAGCTGCAACCACTTCTTTCACCACTCTTGCTTTAATACTAGACCAGGAAACAGGAAAGTTTGTCCGGTCTGTAAAACGGCGTTGAGTAAATCTACCCTCAATTTGGCCGAAGAAATAGCAGCAGCTCAAGCTTCCGGATCGCAGTCAGGATCCTCTACTATGACTAGATCAAAGTCAAAAGCTGCAAGTGCAGGACCTAGTCAGAGAGCAGAGACCGAAGTAGAACGGCAAGCACCGCAGCTGCCGGCTCGTCAGGAAGTGTCGATCCCACAAAATTCCTTGCAGCAATCAATCGCGGAGGCAGTAGCAGCCGCCGTTGCACAGCATACCCAAATGCTGTCAAAAGCGATCGAAGAAGGCTTTAGAAAATTGTCTGAACAAAATAATCCTCCGGTGCCACCCAGCGCTCAGGTACATTTGCAATCCTTTGAGCAATTTATTGGGAGACCAAATAGAGAAGAGCAGGAGGACCCGACCGATTAAGTCAAATTATTTCAAATTGGAAAATAAGATTTGCAGGGAACTCGTCCATGGCAATAGATGACTTTATATATAGAATCGAAGCCCTTACTTTCCAAACATTAAATGGCAATTTTGAGTTGTTGTCTCGTCATGCGAGCAACTTATTCGAAGGCAGTGCGAGTGAATGGTATTGGAGATACCACAAAAGTGTAACTCACATCCGCTGGCCAGATCTGTGTTTGGCTTTAAGAGCGCGCTTCAAGGACGGGCGAACAGATCTTGAAATCAGGACAGCCATGTCGCAAAGGAAGCAGAAACAAAATGAATCTTTTGACAGTTTTTATGAGGCTATTGCTGCCTTAGCAGACAGATTAGTTCAGCCAATGTCCGAGCAAGGGATTTTAGAAGTCGTTAGGGCAAATTTGCTGACTGAAATTCAGCACGAAATCCTACACGTGCCCATAAATAGTTTGGAGCAATTGCGTCTCATTGTGCGCACACGTGAGAGATTTATACAAGGAATAGCAAAACCAACTCCATCAGTGCAACGTCCTGTATTTCGTCGGCAAGTGAACGAAGTGGCAATGCAATGCGAGCCTGTTGAAGAAGTAGAAGTTGAGTTTGATATTTCTTTACTAATTATTTTTTATTTTCTTCTATTTTTTATTGTTCCTTATTTAAAATTTTTTAGATGCAATGACGCTGTCTTGTTGGAATTGCGGAAGTCAAGGACACAGATACCAGGATTGTGTATCTGAACGGAAAGTCTTTTGCTATGGATGTGGCAAGAAAGATACCTATAAACCATCGTGCCGAAAGTGTAGCGGTTCAAAAAACGAGTTGACTCGTGCACCAGCCAACAGTGCACGAAAGCTAGTTTCGCGAGCCACCAACACAGATTAGCGACTTTAGTGTCTACTGCTCAGCAGACTCAAGAGAAACTACCGGACTTAACTCAAATACCCCCTGATCTTTCGAATAAACTTGAGCCCCAACATCTTAGTTCCCAATTGATGCAATCTAGAAGCAGTAAGCGTAGAGTGGAATTTAGGCAGAAGTGTCAAGAGATACGACTGGCAATATTGTCATCCGTTGTCGATAAAGTCAATGATCTTCGACCTTATGCTGAAGTAACACTGCTTGGCAGAGAAATCAGCGGACTTATGGACACATGGGCGTCTATAAGTTGTATTGGCGGAAAATTCGCCCAAGAACTTATAGAAATCAACGTAGATTATAAGCCATTAAAGGCCTCCGTACGCACAGCAGATGGCAAAAGCCAAAATATATTAGGAGTAATTAAAACTACTGTTAAGTTTAGAGGCATGTCCAAAAATATTTCATTTTATTTAGTACCTAGTTTAGCACAATCTTTATATTTAGGAATAGATTTCTGGAGAAGCTTTGAGTTACTACCCTTATTTCTGCTGAATAAAGAACACTCGTCTTCGGTATCAAGCATAGAATTTAACGATCCACTACAAATTCTGTTAACCGAACAGCAGAAGCAGGAACTAAATGAAGCGGTGAAAATGTTTCCTTCATTTGCTGAAAAGGGATTGGGCAAAACAGGTTGGATATCCCATGATATTGAGGTTACACAGACTAATCCGATAAAACAACGCCATTATGCAGTGTCGCCTGCAGTGGAAAAATTAATGTACCAAGAATTAGACCGTATGTTAGCTCTCGGCGTTATCGAAGAATCAAATAGTCCATGGAGTTCCCCTGTAGTGTTAGTTCAGAAACCTGGAAAAGTCCGATTATGGATCGATTGTAGAAAAGTCAATAACGTCACTATAAAAAACGCATATCCAATGCCGCTGATAGATGGGATTTTGAGTAGACTGCCAAAAGCAAAATTCATCACGAGCATTGATTTGAAAGATGCGTATTGGCAAATCCCTCTCACAGAAAAAGCTAGAGAAAAGACTGCTTTTACGGTGCCGGGAAGGCCTCTATATCAGTTCACGGTGATGCCCTTTGGTCTGTCAAACGCACCACAAACAATGTCCAAGCTTATGGACAAGGTGATACCTCCAACTCTCCGAAATGAGATATTTATCTATTTGGACGATTTGTTGGTTATCTCCGAGTCGTTCGAGAAGCACCGTATAGTTTTAAAAGCTTTAGCAGAACGACTGTCACAAGCTGGACTCATGATCAATGTCGAAAAAAGCAAGTTTTGCCTAAAGGAGGTTAGATATCTAGGACATGTCATAGGTTATGGGACAATACAAACAGATCCTGATAAGGTAGCAGCTATCCGCGAATTCCCAGTACCACAATCTATTAAGCAAGTTCGCAGATTTTTGGGGACTACAGGCTGGTACCACAAATTCATTAAAAACTATGCTGGCATTGCTGCAGCTATATCTGACACGCTGAAGAATCGGAAAAAATTCGTGTGGACAGAAGAAGCGCAAAAGTCCTTTGAAAATCTTAAGGATCAGTTATGCAATGCGCCTGTGCTACACAGCCCTAACTTTTCAATTCCATTCGCCATTCATTGCGATGCAAGCCATACCGGTGTAGGAGGCGTGCTTATGCAAACGGACAGCGAAGATAATGATGTGCCCATAGCATTCATGTCCCGCAAGCTCAATAGTTGCCAAAGGAACTATTCAGTTACAGAGAAAGAATGCTTGGCGGCCATAATATGCGTTAAAAAGTTCAGAGCGTATGTAGAGGGTCATGAGTTTTCTATTCATACAGACCATGCCTCTTTAAAATGGTTAATGTCGCAAACTGACTTGAGTTCCAGATTGGCCAGATGGGCCCTAAAACTGCAGGGATTTTCTTTTAAAATATTTCATCGAAAAGGGAGTCAAAATGTCGTTCCCGATGCTTTGTCTCGTGTGCATGCTGAAGATTTGTCAGAACTCAGCAAGAATATGTTAATAGACCTGAATTCTGAGCATTTTAAGTCCAGTGAGTATGAAAAGCTTAAAGACTCGATTATGGCCAATCAAACTCAGACCCCTGACTTGAAAGTAATCGACAATTACATTTATCGTCGCGCTGAGCATGCTGCAGGAGAACAATTTGCAGATGACGTATGCTGGAAACTATGGGTACCAAAAGATCTCGTCCCAGAAATTTTAAAACTGTCCCACGAAGATCCTTTGGCCTCACATAGTGGAATTAACAAGACGCTAGAGAAGATCCGTCGATACTATTACTGGCCAAATTTGGCTAGCGACGTCAAAGCCTTTATAAATAGTTGCGCCATTTGTAAATGTAGCAAACACCCAAATCGTGTCCTTCGACCACCGTTGAGTGCATCCACAGAAACCAACCGAGTCTTTCAGAAATTGTATGTTGATTTCTTGGGCCCTTATCCGCGAAGTAAATCAGGGAACATAGGCATTTTCATCGTTTTTGACCACCTTTCGAAATATCCTTTCTTAAAGCCAGTAAAGAAATTCACAGCTGACGCTATCATCGGTTTCTTAGAACAGGATATTTTTCATAGTTTCGGTGTGCCTGAAGTGGTCCTATCGGACAATGGTGTACAGTTCAAATCGCATCAGTTTAATGCTTTGTTGCAAAAGTATCATGTGCAACACGCATATACTGCAGTATATGCACCACAAGCGAATGCTTCTGAACGCGTCAACCGATCTGTGATCTCAGCAATTAAGGCCTATATACAACCGGATCAGTCCAACTGGGATGCGCATCTCAGTCATATTTGTTGTGCTTTGAGATCATGCATGCATTCGGCCATACATGACAGCCCGTATCGCGTCGCTTTTGGTCAACATATGATCACAGACGGAAACACATATACGTTGTTGAGGAAATTACAGCAGTTGGAAGACCGAACTGTGAATTTTAACAGAGAAGATTCTCTCGACCTTATTAGAAAAACGGCCCAGAAGACGATACAGCAGCAGCATCAACGCAACGAAAAGATTTATAACCTGCGTAGTCGTGATGTTGACTATAAGCCTGGTCAAGAAGTGTATCGGCGAAACTTTCAGCAAAGTAATTTTGTTAAAGGGTTTAGCGCAAAGTTAGCACCAGCAATTGTGAAAGCAAGAATAAGACGCAAGCTTGGAAATAGTTACTATGAACTTGAAGATTCGCAGGAAAAATTCGTTGGCAAATTCCATGCGAAGGACATAAAACAATAATTAAATTTAATATTTTTTGTAGATCGAAGCACCTCCAAGCGGGGATCACTCTTTGTGTTTTAAACACCCAAAGTGTGATTTTGGCAGGGGGGAGTGTAACGCGCCGCTTGTCGGATACTTTATTTATTTATATTTTTTTCTCTTTTTGTTACTATGTATTTTTTTTGGTTAAAATTAGGTTTTTTGCGTTCAGCCCCAAAGTAGGCAACATTTATTAATTTAGGGTATGCAATGGTTTTGCTACCAGCCAAAAGCTTTGCCATGTGTTGTTTATCCGGATTAGTTTGTTAAATTCGTTATTTATTGTTATATTTCAATGTTATTTAATTTTTGTATGAATGTTCCATGTTCGTAGTGTGTTGTATCTAATTATGGTCGTGTTAATGTGACACCTCCAACAAAATATTATTAGCGCCATCTATCGGTCATTAGAGGTTAGGCACCCTAAAAATAAAATGACCTGAAGAACATAATCCGAACAGCTGATCTTGTCAACTTGTCAGGAAAGGAAAAGGAAAAGGAGAAATAGAATATGAGCCTGTTTCCGGAAAAAAAGGCAAGATGATTTTATTTTTGCACCGCGTGGCAGTCAAAAGTCAAGTGGCTTGAAAGTTATAAATTAACGTAAAAAAAAAAATTTATACAAAAACGCGAAATAATTCAAAAAATCAAGTGCAGTGGAAAATATATGTTTAAATGAATAACGCTCCACAACGGTGGTCTGAGAAAAAACACCTTGGCGCTGATAAAATTGTGGATACTCCAGGAGAGCCAAATGCAGAAACCCTCGATCCGTGCCAAATCAACAATAGAAAAAAGATTTGGCACTATGTGCTAATTTGGAACTTTGAATCCGCCATTTGGGAGTTTATCCACCTGCCTACCATATAGGCTATAGAAACTGAGTTTTTTTGAGAAGAAGCAACGACCTCGGCGGCCTGGAGCTTTAAGTTTCGTTGGATGACGTAGATCCAAGTGCCGCTATGTCCAGCAACAACTAGGCTGCACTAGAAACTAAAGCAGCCTCAGCTGATTATTGTTCGAGATTTCGTTGCTTCGTTGGAGTGTGTCGGTTCGAGTTATATGTTTTGTAAATGTTTTTGTGTAGTCTTTGAATGTTAAATTGTTATTTCTAAATTGGCCTTCTGCCGTGTCTATTACCCGTTTGGGGTTATATTTTTTTTTTTTTTGTTGTAATTTTTTTTTGCAAGTGCGAGTCAAATATATAATATTTAATTAAAGTAAAGTTAATCAAACTGAGCGCACTTAAGAATATTGAAATTAACGTTAACATTTAAAATTTAATAATTTTCGCAAAGGGCATAACTATGCATGCATGCAGGCAAAGCTTGCAATAATCAATTTCTTTCCTAACAGCTAAAGTATTACACACACACACACTCTGCACAACGAAAGATCTTTCGACGTGGGAATGACATGTAAGTGACGTTACAACTTTTATTTGCAAGCTGTAATTTTTGTGAAGAGCTTTTTTTTTTCCAACTTGAACTTTGGCCAAGCTTAGCTTTGCATGCCGGCCTAAGCCCGCATAAAAGTATGCCTTAATAAAAAAGAGCAACTTAAATCTAAAATTTATTAAGTTAATTCACCTATTCTTTATATTCGCTTTGGGCTATCCTGCTCTATATTTATCATATATCGCATATTTAGCCTAAGTTGAATACAGCTAAACTTGGTTGTATATATGTACTTGGTTGTATATATTGTAAAATTATATATAATCTTTAAACTTTAATTTATTCATTTATTTATTCACACCCGCAAATTGCAGTCTCGAACGATGTCGTGTTATATCTGTTTGTTGTAAATAAACTATGTCCGATAATATGAATATGTGCTAAGTGTTGAAATTGTTTGGAACCTCGCGCTCGAACAGGAAGAGGCAGTAGACTAAAGCCTACTTTTAGGGATCCACTATTAATGACGTTGGCCATGTGGGATCTTGGTAGGGAGGGCGTTTCGCACCTAAAGTGTGCAAACAAAGAAAGTAGTGCGTTTATTTGTTTCACATCCCCTTTGTTTTATTTCTCTTCTTAATTTATACAGCATCTTTCCCGGTTCCTTTCCCTATTCCAATGTATCCCCCTTTTCTTTAAAAATGTACGCGAGATTTTTAATTATTTAATAATAACCAACGGAAGCAAGCTGATTTTTCGGTACCCCCAAAAGCCCACACCCATTTCCGACCAGAATGCGGCCGCAGAGCGCTCGCGTACCCGATCGCAAATCAGACGCCCATCAGCTTCCTCATCGATTCTCGTTATTCGTTACAATACAACCAAGTACAGCTGTCGCGTGGTATTCAACTTAGGCTAAATATGCGATATAAGATAAATATAGAGCAGGATAGCCCAAAGCGAATATAAAGAATAGGTGAATTAACTTAATAAATTTTAGATTTAAGTTGCTCTTTTTTATTAAGGCATACTTTTATGCGGGCTTAAGCCGGCATGGAAAGCTAAGCTTGGCCAAAGTTCAAGTTGGGAAAAAAAAGCTCTTCACCAAAAATTACAGCTTGCAAATAAAAGTTGTAACGTCACTTACATGTCATTCCCACGTCGAAAGATCTTTCGTTGTGCAGAGTGTGTGTGTGTGTATTACTTTAGCTGTTAGGAAAGAAATTGATTATTGCAAGCTTTGCCTGCATGCATGCATAGTTATGCCCTTTTGCGAAAATTATTAAATTTTAAATGTTAACGTTAATTTCAATATTCTTAAGTGCGATCAGTTTGATTAACTTTACTTTAATTTAAAATTACATATTTGACTCGCACTTGCAAAAAAAATTACAACAAAAAAAAAAAAAGAATATAACCCAAACGGGTAATAGACACGGCAGAAGGCCAATTTAGAAATAACAATTTAACATTCAAAGACTACACAAAAACATTCACAAAACATATAGCTCGAACAGACACACTCCAACGAAGCAACGAAATCTCGAGCAATAATCAGCTGAGGCTGCTTTAGTTTAGCCTAGTGCAGCTTAGTTGTTGCTGCAACGAAACTTAAAGCTCCAGGCCGCCGAGGTCGTTGCTCTTCCCAAAAAAACTCAGTTTCTATAGCCTATATGGTAGGCAGGTGGTTAAACTCCCAAGTGGCGGATTCAAAGTTCCAAATTAGCACATAGTGCCAAATCTTTTTCTATTTAAAAAGAAAAAAAATTGTTTGCTAACTAATATCACAAATAAACTGCATATACCATAATCACCTATTGTTGATTTGGCACGGATCGAGGGTTTCTGCATTTGACTCTCCTGGAGTATCCAAAATTTTGGCAGTGCCACTAAGTATGGAAAGAATTTCACTTTCTATCTAACTCCCATATAAAAGTTATACTCACAGGTTTTTTTAATCAGACCACCGTGGTGGAGCGTTATTTATTCAAAAATATATTTTTCACTGCACTTGACTTTTTGGATTGTTTTGCGTTCGGATAAATTTTCACATTAATTTTTAACTTTCAAGCCACTTGACTTGTGGCTGCCACGCGGTGCAAAAATAAATTGATCTTGCCTTTTTTTCCGGAAACAGGCTCATATTCTCGTTCTCCTTTTCCTTTTCCTTTCCTGACAAGTTGCCAAAATCAGCTGGTCGGATTGTGTTTTTTAGGTCATTTTATTTTTAGGGTGCCTAACCTCTAACGACCGATAGATGGCGCTAATAATATTTTGTTGGAGGTGTCACATTAACACGACAATAATTAGATACAACACACTACGAACAAGGAACATTCATACAAAAATTAAATAACATTGAAATATAACAATAAATAACGAATTTAACAAACTAATCCGGATAAACAACACATGGCAAAGCTTTTGGCTGGTAGCAAAACCATTGCATACCCTATAGACACATGTGTTGCCTACTTTGGGGCTGAACAAAAAAAAAACCTAATAACCAAAAAAAATACATAGTAACAAAAAGAGAAAAAAAATAATAAATAAAGTATCCGACAAGCGGCATGTTACAAGTCTGTCCAATAATATGTTTCGACCTCTTGGTCAAATAGCTGAGGAATTCGGACAGATGCCAGATCAGATCTAACCGAGGCAAGGAAACTGTTTTGACTGGAGCAACTCTGGTCTTGGATGTCAGAAGGTGGCTAGAGATCTGACCATTTATATCAATGCGCATGTAAAGCGCTGCCCCATAAGCACGCTGTGAAGCATCGCAAAAGCCGTGGAATTGGACCTTTGCCTTGGGACGGAACTGAATCCACCTTGGAATGCGTATGTCTCCGAGAAGGGGATAGTTTTCGAGAAATTCGAGCCACCGCCGAACCAGTTGATCTGGCAGGTCATCGTCCCAAGCGAGATCATGAAGCCAGATTTCTTGCATAAAAATCTTGGCTTGGACGATTACCGGTGCTAACCAACCTGCGGGATCGAACAAACGGGCGATATGCGAAAGAACCTCACGCTTGGTAAATGATGTTTTCGACGGTAGCGCAGAAGGGGCGAAAAGGAATTCGTCAGTATTTGCTTGCCACCGGATGCCTAGAGTTTTCGCGATACTGGATTCTTCCATCTCTAAAAAATCAGCTCGGAGAAGATGCTCCTTGGGAATTTGTACTAACAAGCCCTTGTCGTTGGCTGTCCATTTCCTCAAGGGAAAGCCAGCGGATTCGAGCGCTGTTCGAAGTTCACGGATAGCTAGGACAGCTTGCTCTTTCGTGTGCGCTCCAGCAAGAACGTCGTCTACATACATGTTCTGTGAAATGATGTCACTTGCAAGCGGATATTGGGCTTTCACATCATTGGACAATTGCTTAAGGACACGGAGGGCCAGGAATGGCGCACAATTGACACCAAAGGTGACAGTGTTTAATTCGTAATCGCATATGTTGCCTTCAGAATTACGGAATAGGATGCGTTGAAAAGGCATATGCCTCGGATAGACATTGATTTGACGGTACATTTTCGTAATGTCCGCATTGAACACGAACTGGAAGAACCGCCATTTTAGCAGCTGAAGAGTCAAATCGGATTGGAGAATTGGACCTGGATACAAAACGTCGTTCAAACTTAGGCCATTCGTAGATTTGCACGAGGCATTAAAGACAACTCGAACCTTTGTGGTAGTGCTTTCTGGATTAAGGACGGCATGATGAGGAAGGTAAAAACTCTGCGTACTTTGCGCCGTGGGACATACCTGTCTCATGTGACCCAGGTCTGCGTACTCTTGAATTACAGCGTCATACTCTTGTTTTAGGAGTGGGGACTTTAACAATCGATGCTCATTCTTCATAAACTGGGCCAAAGCAATGGATCTGGAAAGTCCCAATTGAACATCTTCTGGATCCCTAAATGGCAGAGTCACAATATATCTGCCGCTATCGTCTCTTCTCGTTGTTTTCATAAAATTCTGCTCACAGAGGGTCTCGGATTCTTCGGCCACATTTCCTGGCAGATCGTCCACCTCCCAAAAATTTATGAGCTGGGTAATGTACACCTAAATGCGATATGTTCATTAATGCTGTGCCTAAAAGCACACCTTGCGTGTTTGTCGTAAAGAAGTTCTGTAGATTCGCCGGTGGCTGCGAAGAGGAAGAAGTGGACTGTATATTCGATGTGTTGGAAGTAGAGGCAACCGCTGTGGAATCGTGCTTATGGAGTAATGTATGATGACGTCCCTTGCACGTATAGCAATTATGTGCACTCGGGCAATTCCGTAGTTGATGTCCTCTAGCGAAGCAATTAAGACAGAGTTTCTTCTGCTTAATATAATCGGATCGTTAATTAACCGTCATCTGGAGGAAACGAGGACATACGCGAGCTGGATGATTCTCTTTGGAGCAGAGATCGCATTGTCGGACTTTAAAGGATACGTTAGCTTCGAATGCGTTAACCTTTCTAGAGCTTGTTGGATTATGATCTTGGCATGTCTTTGAAGATTTAAATGGAGATGGATTATCGTCTTCTTGTTCTTCTAACGCCCTATAACGTTCGCAAATAAATCGGTTCATTTCCTTCCAAAGGGGGATTTCGGATTTGTCATCTAGGGACTGCTCCCACAAGCAGCGCGTGAATGGAGGCAATTTGGATGCACAAAAGAAAACTATAAGGCAATCCCAGTTTTCAGTGGAAACATGAGCCTGTTCAAGAGCTTCAAGGCCACATTCGATGGCTGATTGGAGTTCTTTCAAGCCCGCAGCAGACTCAGTAGTAACAGCCTCCACTTTGGAAAGGAGCTTCAGCTGACTATTGACTATCTTTCGCTTGTTCTCGTATCGTTTTGTTAAGGCTTTCCACGCGGATTCAAAACCGGAATGGGTGAGTCGAGACTTGGCTACCAGTTTCTTAGCTTCCCCTCCAGTTTTGGCGTTCAAATGGAACAGCTTCTCGACTTGAGTAAGCCGTGGGTTATTGCCGTAAATTGCCGAGAACAGATCCCTAAACGTGGGCCACTGGAGATAATCTCCATGAAACACCTCAGTGTCGCATGGAGGAATACGACAACCATCTAGGTCAGGCGAACATTTCGGATCTGGTTGAGATTTGCTGCTCGAAGTGGATGCTTGATCAATCAATCTGTTCAGTTTGGCTAGAATTCGCTCATACACCATATAGCAACTATCAAATCTTGACTCGAGCGCCTGGGCATCGATGCTTGTGTACGATTTACTGAGTACCTTGGAACAACGTCCATACTCGTCATCGATTTTCTCCCACAGAGATGTGATGCGATTTCGACGGATTTCGAGTGCATAGACATCTTCTTCAGAAATCGATGCAGCGCCGAGTTTTGCCTCAAATTGGCTAAGTCGATCTGCGAGAGACGTGAAATCGGACAGTGCCATAGTACTAACTGATTGTTTCTGGACTTGAGAACGAGTACCGATTGGGCTCTGGACAGTAACTTTGGACGGTGGAATTGGTGAATTGGAAGTACTACGTCTGACGGTGCGGGCAGCAGGAAGCTTAGGTGGTGGAATTGGCGAATTGGAGCTGCTACGCCTCACCGCGCGGGAAGGAGGAACCTTTAATTGCCTTGCGGGGTCACGATCGGATCCTCCTGGCATACCTCGCTACCAGTTGCTCGGATTTCAAAAATATTCTCAAAAGTTGGAAAGGTGAAATATAATTGAAGTAGGCGCAGATTGAACTTTAATTGCGAGAGCAATAACGAAGGATTAATTACCCACTCAATAATTAATTGCGAATTTACAAACCACAAATAATTTTAATATCGGGAAATTAAATTATATTGGGTATTACAGGACAAATTAACGGAAAAACAGAATTGAAAAATGTGGTTGCGAGATTGGTATCGAATAAAATGTGGAAAGCGATTATACGATAGTCTCGATAAAATGTATTCTATATTAATCGTTCATGCGCAGGAACAATAGGCGGCAATAATAAATAAAGATAAATTTTTATATACATATAGAAATGCCAACAATTGTTAGTAAAATAAAACAACAATATCTTGGAAATTTATTAACTGTGCAGTTGAGTGATCACGGATTGGAGTCGACTCGTTACTGCCACATCACTGTTCGTTTAATGGTTTATGTTGATTTTATTTTATTTAGTTATCTGCAGCAGTTATTTGAAATTTTCTCTTTGATGGCCACGTGTATTATTGGGTTATAGTATATGTGTTATAATTGGTGCTTGAACAAGTGTGTGAAACCCCCTGAATGTTAGTAGGAAAAATAAAAATTGGCACTCGATATGTATATTGTAGTTATATGTATGTATATTTGGATGTCGCGTTCTTTAATAATGCAATAATAATGCAACGCAAGCAATTGTGCGATGAATCAGATGCATGCGAAATGGAAACGTTATCGATGATTGTGGCAGCAGGGTCGATAACGTTGTTTACTTTATGCTTATTTGTCACTTAATTTGGGGTGTGCTATTCGGATATAAAATCCGAATAAATTATTACAGTGCTTGTGGTTTTTTTTTTATTTTGGAAATGTGTTGTGCGTTTTGTGTATGTGATTGTGTATATGTAGCAACGATGACGGGAATGAATACATACATACGCATCTGCTGCCAGCAATGCAAGTTAGGCATTGTTATGATCCACCCCATCCCCTCCCCCCCCAAAAGAGAGACCTCTATTCTCCCGCTCGGGTAACAAAAATATTATATTTTTACTTTCTCAAAAAAAATACCCGCTCGCTTTTCCAACACCCCCACAACAACCCCGCCACGAGGGCCAGACCCCCCTCTACGCCCCCCCCCCCCACTCCCATATTTTCCACCCCCCACCCCCCCCCACACCAACCACCCCCCACCCACCCACCCAAAAAAAAAAAATAAAAAATCAATTTTAATTAAAAACATAAAAATTAAATTTAATAAATGAAAATAACTTAAACTTTAATTTTTATAAATATAATTTAATTAATACAAAACTTACTTTCCGCCTCCCCCGTTCCAAAACAAACCCAACCTTCCCCCAACCCTCATTGCAACACACAAAAAAAAAAAAAAAACAAAAAAAACAAAAAACAAAAAAAAAAAGAAAATATAAATAATAAAAAAAAAAAGAAAATAAAAAATAAAATAAAAAAATAATTATATGAGTTTTGTGTTTTTAAAATTTGTGTTTTCGAGTTTTTTCTTGGTGTCTCTCGCGTGTTCCCCTGTGTCTCTAAAATATTGTTGTGGTGTATACGCACTGCGCAATCCGTATAGCCGTGTCCACCGCGCCGACGCGCCCCCGCCCCCGCCTCACCCCCATCACGCTCCTCCCCTTGCCCCCTCCTCCTCCCTTTTCTTGGGGCCGCCCCCCCCCCCCCCCCCCCCCCCCCCCACCGCCCCTCTTTCCCCCCCCCCCCCCCCCACCCCACCCAGACCAAACCCCAAACCCCAAAAACCCCTCCCCACCCCCCCCAAAAACCCCAATCCCCTCCCTCTCAAAGTTCTCCTCCTCTATCTCATTCCTATCATCCGTATTTATGTTTTGGTCGACGCTGATAGATGGCGTTGGCATCAGCTGGCGACTGTCGCTATCGATAATATCGATAGATCAGCGCCGACCATAACAGCATATATGTATGTATGTATGTATGTCGTTACCGGCACAATTTGTTTAAGTGTTAATGAAAAAATTAAGTCACCAAATGCACTGTGTGTTGTGTTGGTTATTAGCACAATGGATTTGGATATTGTGTTTGTGGAAATTTATTTCACTATAGGATACCGACAATTGTATGACAGCATGCACTTGTACGTTTGTGTGTGTGTAAGTGGAGATATATTTATGTGTTGGGTTTTTTTTTTGTGTTCACTTAAAAAAAAAACTGTGAATCAATTTGATTTAAATAAAGGAAGTTTATCAAGTAACAATGCCTTTTATTAAGGAATGAAAGGGGAACAAGTGCGCTGCTACTCACATATGTATATATGTATGTATGTATGTATGTACATATGTAAGTGCCTTTGGACAAGTGCACAGTTTGGACATAAATAATGCAGAAATTAACTAATTGTCTCAGTGACACCTTCTGTTGGATTTGGACTATCAGAACGGTGGAGACAATTAGGCTGGTCGAAAGTTAAAGGAGCGTGGAAGCTGCAACGGCAATGAACAATTGAAGATTTATTGCGCAGGTGCGCAGACTGAATCGTGCGGATCTTTGTAATCGCAAATTAATATAGTTGATCTATATTAATTAAAGGAGATTGCCCAGAGAAAAAATTAAGGAAAATATTTTTTCTCCAATGGCGGACAAAATGGACGATCGAAGGTATGTGTAGATATAAACGATATTGACTTATCTGTTGCTTCCACCGAATCGTAGTGGGGTTTAAAATTCTCCGGCTCGAAGGACCAAATGTTCATTCGGAGGGCAGAAGTTCCAGATTGAAAAAAAAAACGTAATGGTCGATTTAAATAAACTTCACTTTAATTCACGTCTTCTTTGGTCGTCTCGAAAAATGTAATGACTTAACAAAAAATGTACATGTAGGTATGTAACTCGATAAAATTCAAGCAGGATTTCGATTATGTTCAACTTATGCTTAACTTAGGATATAATCAATACGGAAACGCTGAAATGGAACACCCAGTTTGAGTCGCACAATGTAGCGACGTAAACAGGGTATATTATTTATATTTCACTGTTAATTTTATTACTTTCTTCTTCACAGTGAACTTCGAGTTCGTTTTTAAAGGATATACGGATTTATCCAGATTATATATGTTAACACTATTAACGTTCGAAATAATATTTTTATTTTTATTGTTAAATAAAATATTTTCACTTTTAAGGATTTTTAACTTTTCCTTTTAGTTTTTTGTTTTTGTTATTTATAAATTTTAACACATATATTTAAGTAATAAAATCTTATGATTTTTATTGTTATTAAAATACTTTCACAAATATTTAAGTTCGATATATCTTCGGATATATTCATAGCAAATTTGAATACTAATATCTTAAGATTTTAGTAGACTTTTCACGGCTGCGCCAATTACGTTTGAGTTAAAACACGACCGTCTCTTAAGAGTGTCAAGAATGTAATAACTGCTTTATTTAGAGGAATTTGGGTTTTTATAACCTTACAAATGAGTCTTATCGATATTCTTATCCATAGAGTTTACATATGTTCAGACATTACATTTATCTTGTTTGAATAGGTCAGAGTATCGGATTTACTTATCTTAAATGTTTGTAGAGGTATTCGAATTCGTATCTGTTTAAGGTTATCTTATTTGTTTAGGTCAGTTTTACAAATGTACTTTAATTATCTTATAGGAGATTCTATTTGGTTAGGTTAGCGTTTATCACCAAACTATGCTTATACCGTCTTGATTATGTGGCTCTTTGTTATTATCGATATCCTTATCGGTAGTCGTTGGTTGGGACGTAACTAGCGCGATCCAATGGCTCGCTCATTGGAATCAAAACAAAGTAAAAATTATTGTGGGGCAGCAGAATGCTGCTTCACACCCCCCCTTTACTTCGGGGGGCGGAGAGATACTGTGAAGAGGCCAGCGCGAGAAATGTGGACCTGGAAACGATTCCCGTCTGCTCCCACAAAAAACTTCTTCTGTCCACTGGCCATAGCTTTTGGACGACCGACCGCTACTCCGTCCAGCACCGCGGCAGGGATCCGAGTTCCCAAGCCGAAGGAGTGCCATTCGGCTGGGATCTCGACACAATCCAGCTGCTCCCACGGTAGGTCCTGGACGACCTCCACGTCCCCAGCTGCGGCCAATACCTCCTCGTATTCTTCGTCCCCCAAGAGTGCCATCTCCTCGAACTCCGGCTTCGAGCCGTTCAACTCGGCTGCGAAGATCTCGCCGATTGTCGTCGAGTCGGGCAAGGGGTTAGTCTCCCGTTCCATCCTTGCTGCTGAAAGAACGGTAAAAGTTAGCTGCTGGCTTTGGCACTATTCCTGGGTTAGTCAAGACGAATGGACGGAATTTGTTATCGGAGAGTTATAGAGACGTAGTGGCTTTCGGAGAGTTATAAAGACGTAGTATTTTCGGAGAGTTATAGAGACGTAGTGTTTTCGGAGTGTTATAGAGACGTAGTGTTTCGGAGAGTTAGAAGTAAAGACGTAAGACTGAGCCGCGGTCGTGGATATAGCGCGCGAGGTTAGTTTGGGGTTTGGCACGAGTTGTTCTCGGGCTCCGGTAAGAGGGGGCGGGCTCTGCGTGGTATGCCTTGAGATCGGCCAGGTTGGCCACCCGGCGTCGGGATGTGCCCACTTGTTGTAATCGCACCACGTTTGGCGATATAAATTTCCGGACGTAATACGGACCCTCGTATTTCGGTGCTAGCTTGGCTGCGAAACCTTCAGCGGCGTTAGATAGCACGTGATGCTTTACCAGGACGAGACTATGCAACTCCGGACGCCACTCGCGACGTCGTAAGTTGTAATGTCTGGCCTGGTCGATCGTAGCTCGTTTCGTGTTCTCCTTCACTATCCGGAAGATCTCCTGGAGTCGTCTGGCCTTGTCCTCTGGTGCTTCTGGTTCCCGTCCGATACTATGTGTGACCTCATCACAGAGTGCCCCCGGAAGTCGCGGTTCCCGTCCTTGGACTAAGAACGCTGGGCTGAGTCCGGTCGTGTCCGAGACGCTGGTGTTGATTGCCAGCATGATTTCTGGCAAGAGATCGTCCCACGTCTTCTGGTTTCCGCAGATGTTTTGCGCTATCATCGTCTTGATTTTCCGGTTCGCACGCTCGGTGGGGTTCTGTTGTGGGCTGTACGGGGCGGTGTGCTGCAACTCGATGCCAGCGGTTTGGCAAAAGGTACGAAAGGATCGGCTTGTAAATTGCGTACCGTTGTTGCACACAAAACGCTGGGGCACTCCAAACCTGCTGAGTATGGTTTCTCGAAAAGCTCGCTCCAGATGTCACCTTCCGCAAGGGGATTAGTTCGACCCACTTGGTGAACGCGTCGAAGAAAACCAGGAGCATAGTGTTCCCATGTTTGGACCGTGGAAGTGGGCCCACGAAATCGGCGCAAATTGTTCCGAAAGGCTCCTCCACCTGGCGTGTAAGCATCCGGCCTGCAGGCTTGAGTTGGCTCACCTTGAACTTTTGGCACTTCTCGCACTGCTTACTTAGCGGGCTACGTCCCGGAATAAGCCGGGCCAGTAGTAGGGTTGACTGATCCGAGCGATTGTCTTCGGGATACCCAGGTGTCCAGCGGTGGGACTCGGCTAGCACTCTAGAGCGATGCTCGAAGACGACGCACAGTTTCCAAGGCACGTAGTCCTCCTCTTCCGGCCTGTGGCCGAGATGACGGTATACTTGGCTTTCTTCAATTGTAAAATCTGGAAACCGGTCCGGAGTCTCCAAGATGCGTTTGGTGAGCCGCGTTATCCATTTGCAGGTTGATTCTTCTTCTCGTGTGGTCTGCAGGGCTACTTCTAGTGGTTGACCGGACAAAGCATCAGCTACGACGTTCTGCTTTCCTCGGCGGTAGTGTATGTCGAACTGGTATTGTTGTAGCTCCAAGGCCCATCGTGCGATCTGTCCGGTCGGGTTGTCGATGCTGTTGAGCCACTTGAGTGTGAGGTGGTCGGTTACCACATCGAAACGGCAGCCCTCCAGGTAGCATCTCAGTTTCCGAATGGCCCAGACTATGGCCAAGCACTCCTTCTCAGTGGCCGAATAGTTCTCTTCCGCCTTGACCAGTCGGCGGCTGACATAGGCGATCACCCGCTCGGCTCCTTGGTGCTGTTGGGTCAATACGGCTCCAAGTCCGCAGTCGCTTGCGTCGGTTTGGAGTACGAACTTCTCGCTAAAGTCCGGACAGGCGTGGACTGGGGCTTCTGTCAGACGTGCTTTGAGCTCCTCGAATGCAGCTTGCTGTTCTGGTTTCCAGTCCCACTTCTGGCCCTTCTTGAGCTCGGACTGCTGCGATCTTGTCGGGGTCGGTGTGGATTCCCTCTCCACTGATGACGTGCCCGAGGTACACTAGACCAAGGTGGAATAATATATGGTGATGTATTCGCTCTCTCTCGGGGCGAATCTGTCAAAATTAGTATGAGAGAGAGAGAGATATATAAAGAAAATGCTCTCGTAATGACGTTTGTGCCTTGAAAAAAGAGGGAACGTCAAACGAATACATCACCTTATTAATCCACCTTGCACTAGACTACGTCTGAAGAACTTGCATTTGGCCCGGTTGAGCCGCAAAATGCGAATGCGAATGGTTCCATGTCGGGACCAATGGCGCTGTCCAGGGCTCTCTGAAAATTGGCAGGCGCTGAGTGGAGCCCGAATGGCATCACCTTCCAATGAAAAAGGCCGCGTCCAGGTACGGTGAATGAGGTGTATTCCCGGCTGCCGCGTGCCATGGGAATTTGCCAGTACCCACTTTTCAGATCCAAGGTCGAGATGTACTTTGCATTGCGCAGACGCTCCAGGATGTGGTGGATCCTCGGCAGCGGATACGCATCCGGGATGGAGTTAGCGTTCAGCTGTCGGTAATCGATGCACATCCGGACGTCGCCGGTCTTCTTCCCCACGAGCACGATGGGTGCGCTATGAGGGCTCTTGGATGGCTCGATGCAGTCGTTCTTCAACAGCTCGTCGACTTGCTCGTCGATGATGCGCTGCATGGCTGGATTCTTCGGGTAGTATCGCTGTTTAATCGGGCGGTCATCCTTCATAGTAATCACATGCTCTGCGATGTGCGTGACTCCAGTCAGTGTCTCAAACTGCGCTAGCTCTCGTTCCAGGAAATCTCGCACCCATGGCTCTAGATCGGGTTCCGCTTCTTGACTTGGTGGTGTCTCGCTGGGGTCATAGTCGTCTGCCTCGTTGACGTGAGGATCCGGTTCCGGGGGTATTGCAATGGCGCAAACCTCGGTCGTGGTTTCCCCGAAGGGGTGAGGACGTTGAGATGGATCGCCATCTTCAAGTGGTCCCCATGAACTTGAGCCGGTGGAACGGATTTCCTCAGTCATCTTCGTCACCTGGTTGCCTTTGTCTTCCGGAGCTAGCGTTGTTGGGGCGTCGTCTCTGCTGTGCGGATTCGGTCCTCGCTTGCTGGTGCCCCCGGAGGGGTCTTGATAATCATTACGTGGTGTGCCCGCCTTTGGGTCTTTCGGTGCCTGCGTGAGATTGTCCCGGAGGGGTCTTGATAATCATTACGTGGTGTGCCCGCCTTTGGGTCTTTCGGTGCCTGCGTGGGATTGCCCCCGGAGGGGTCTTGATAATCATTATGTGGTGTGCCCGCCTTTGGGTCTTGGTGTACTAGCTTTTGGCTCGCCAGGCCAGGGCAGCGTTTCCCTGTTGTGGTTCCCCCGAAGGGGTTTTCGTGATGCTTCTGTGCTGCTGCGGACAGGTCGCCTGGTCCGGCTGTGGTTCGTGCTTCGTGATGCTTCTGTGCTGCTGCGGACAGGTCGCCTGGTCCGGCTGTGGTTCCCCCGAAGGGGTCTTCGTGATGAGTCGTTGCTGGTGCGGACAGATCGCCTGGTCCGGCTGTGGTTCCCCCGAAGGGGTCTTCGTGATGGCTCGTTGACGGTGCGGACAGATCGCCTGGTCCGGCTGTGGTTCCCCCGAAGGGGTCTTCGTGATGGCTCGTTGCTGGTGCGGACAGATCGCCTGGTCCGGCTGTGGTTCCCACAAAGGGGTCTTCGTGATGGCTCGATGCTGGTGCGGACAGATCGCCTGGTCCGGCTGTGGTTCCCCCGAAGGGGTCTTCGTGATGGCTCGTTGCTGGTGCGGACAGATCGCCTGGTCCGGCTGTGGTTCCCCCGAAGGGGTTTGCACCGCTCGTGGTCTGGGTATGGGTGATGAGTGCCTCGATAGTTCCGCCCGACGTCGTTTCCCACCCGGGAAGGGGATCCTGGCTCTCCGTGGTGGCGCGGATGGTATTACGACGTCCTGTGGGGGTCTCCAAACACATTGGGGTCAACTGCTTGTGCACAGGTCCACAATGCAGTGAGGCACGGATGGCACACTGGAAGTCTATGCCCAAGATCACTTCTTGCCGAGCTGCACCGTCGCGACGAGTACCTTGCTCACGGTTGCGCGGCTCCCATCTGCCAGGCTGACTTTGGCTCGTACGTCTCGCAACAAACTAGGGCCGAGTTGGGCAGCTGCATCCTCGCTGATGAAGCTTCTAGTGGCTCCGGTGTCGATGGTGGCTTGCCTCACATGACCCTCGATCTTGACCTGTGCCACGATGCGCGCCTTCTCCACTCGCATGATCGGGTCTATTCCCGGGACGGGTTGGCGGCCGCCCTCACCTGGTCCTGGGGCAGGTAAGGCCGCGGTCCGTTTCCCGAAGACAAGTCACAGCACTCCGTCGTCCTGAGGCCTCGTTTGCCGCAGCGCCAGCAGTAATAGAGCTGCTGGTTGCGACATTCTCGAGCCTGGTGACCGATTTCCCCACAGCGTCTGCAAGCCCGCTGCACGTCATTGGCTGGTCCTGACTCCTGCATCATCCTGCTGACGGCGGGTTCTCCTCCTGATAACTGGGTGCCCGGCGGATTGTCCCGGAACGGATTCCGATGCCTGGTCGCGGCAACTGGCTCGTCCCGGTTGTGGGCTATGGCTAGGCCCACTTGTGCCGGAAAAAATCTAGAAAATCCTGCTTAAACCTGGCCCATGATGCTCCCTGCAACCGACTGACGCGAAACCAGTCACTCGCATTTCCAGTGAGCAATTCTGGAATAGCTTGTGAAAGGTGGGCCAGGTCGATCAGATGGGCTGCGGCGCGCTCCTCCACACGTTCAATGAAGCTTAGTGGATCCGACTGCCCATCGAAGTGGATTCCCCATCGATGCACTTTCTCCGCTATTGTGCGATAGGGTGCCTCCGTGCGACCCGTGTTCTGCGTGGTGGGGGAATGGCTACGATTCCCACGGACGAGCCGGCTACTCGTTCGCGTCTGCGGTGGTTGACTCCCCGGCGCAGTCACGATCACCTGTGGCACCACTTGATCTCTGGGAACAGGGGACACGCTGCGGGACCGACTCTTGGAATCGCTGTGGTCGGATCCCGAGGCATACCGATACTGCTGCTCCAGTTCCGTCAATCGTTGGGTGACGTGATCCGATTGGCTGCTTATTGAAACGAATTCCGCAACCCGGGCACGGAGGTCCGCCACGGTTCCCTCAGGATCGAGGCCCAACTCCGTTGCGATCGCTATGAGTTGGTCCCGGCGTCGGAAATAAACCCAACTGACGCTGACCATGTTGACTGGCGCACGTGTTTTGTTCTGTCGCGATGGACGGAAAACGTTTCTTTAGGTTAGGCGCACGTGGTTGGATGCTAGATTTTTTTCCGGAAGGCAACCAGTCGCGGCTGGATTATTTAATTCGATCGCGTTGATTTAATTGCTTGGCTTTTAAATGATTTTAATCCCGATTGATTTACTTTGCTTTGCTTTTCGATTTTAATCGCGTTGGCTTACTTTGCTTTGCTTTGTGGTTTTATTTTTGATGTCGACTGCTCGCGTTGAAGGTTCTTGACTGACTCCCTGTTCGCTGCTTCGGCTCGAACCATGAAACCCCTGGCGATCGCAGTCGACGTCGGCCGAGGCCGTGATGTCGTTCTGCTCGCGGGTGCGTCGCGACAAAAATGTTGCTTCGCTCTCTGCTCGCCCTTGTGGCGGCAGAGCTCGTCTGGCTGCTGCTCACACGAGGCGCAGAATTCGCTCGCTTGGAATTCTGCCCGCGCTCGTGGCGACAGAGCCAGCTTGTAGCGCTGCTTGCGGATGCGTCGCGAAAAAACCTGACTGTAGCGGTGCTGCTCGCACCTATGGCGCAGGAACTGGCTTGTAGCGACTGCGCACATACGAGGCGTAGACGGCGGTGTTGGTCTACCCGCGCTCGTGGTGCCAGGGCTCGCCTGCAGTTCTGCCCGCCATTGTGGCGACAGTGCTAGCCTGTAGTTTTGTGGTCGCGCGCCTTGCCTCTGCCGGCGTGGTGATTTCTGCCGCGCTGCAGCTCTGCTTGCCTTGCGTTTTCCTACTCTGCTTGCCGCAATGCGCTTTTAGCGCCAAAACTCGGAATTTTTTTTTTTTCCAAAACAAACTTTCTTTATTGCAAAAATGCTACTCTGCGGGCATTAGGATGACCATGATGATCCCATCCCGTTGGAGGCGGACGAGGAATATTCGTCCGGCCGTCTGGATGCGGACTACCCTGGTCCGGCCGATGGCGTGACCCTGTGCCCTGGCGACACAATCCAGCAGCGAGACGGGCACGACTCCGTCGAGCCCCAGTAGCTGCCACGTTGCGGGGGCGGCCACCCAGTTGGGTTGGCCCCAACCAACGGTTGCTCTCGCGGCGCCGACTCCTCTAGCGGCCTCTCGCACCGGGCTCAGTGGTGGCGTGGGTTCCCGTACCAAGGGGTTGGGCTCTGTGGAGCGGCTCTCGTCCGAACCCTTGAGGCTGTTCGGTGGCGGTTCCACGCCGGAACGGCCGGTAGGCTCCATTGAGATATCCAGCGCTGGTGCTCCGTAATAGCGCCAAGGGAATTGTCGGTAGCGACGATCCATGGTGCTGCGCCAGTGACCCGCGCCTCTCTCTTCCGGTCTCTCGCGATCTGAAACAGCAACAAAATCTCCCTCTGTGCTGCAAACTAGTGCTGCTATTTTCTGGGTACGCTGCTACTGATCATGAAGAAACGAGAAAAAATGGAGACTAAGCAATATTGCCCTTTGGAAAAAAAAATTATTCCCCTTAAAAAAAATATGCCCCCTTTTTTTTCCCAAAAAAAATCTCGTAGCGTCTGGGTCGAACTTTTCTGTGGCTTCGCTCACTTTTCCTGGCGGCAAATACTTTGATCCTCCTGTCCCTCGTCCAAATCCTAGCTGAAGAACGGCTCTATCGCCTCTTCCGAGAACTTGAACTCTTCGCACTTGATCAAATCATGGGAACAACAAAATTTTATTTTCCCAAAAAAATATTGCTTGCCCAAATATCAGGCGTCCGCCCGGGCGCGTGAGAGAGGAGGAATAATATTCCTGACAGGCGAAAAAATATTCGCCGACAGTGGGAAAAATACCGCGTGGAAAAAAAGATACCGCGTGAGGGAAAAAATACCGCATGAGGAAAAATGCCGCGTGAGAAAAAAAATGCCACGTGGAAAAATGCCGCGTGCGAAAAAAAAAAGCCGCGTGGAAAAATGCCGCGTGAAAAAAATATAAATGTACAATGTTCTACAGGGTGTTTTGTTAGTACTGCTTACTACATGGGCTATAATATTTCAACGTCTAGTGGGTGAAATGGAAATCTTGTGAAAATCCCGTGTTGGACTTTTCTGACGGCCTTGCTTTTCATATGGCTTTCTTTTTTTTCCCAAAAAAAAAAATGTAACTATGTAATAATGTAGCTACTCTACAATACCCTATACCTTGTAACGATAAATGGCATGATGTCTGATAAGGGGGGGAAAATGTGGTTAGCCGATATCGATGCTCACGATGTCAAAAAAATGCCTAATAGGAATTTTGTTCCAGAAGTCCCTGCTCGGGTGCCATCTGTAACGAAGCTTTTCCAGCCGAGGTCGGCATCTCAGTCCGTCCAGGGTCTGCTACAGAAAATTTATAACATCTGGGACGACTGGGCGGAGCGGCGGGAGCGTCAGCGGGAGGCTGACGTTCCCGCTCGAAAATCGGCTCAGAGGACCTTGGTGTGAGCCCCGGAGCGACCCAGGAGGACGAGAAGGGTACTCCCGTTTCGGATTCGGGACGCACGCTCGTTCCGTTCCGGCGGCGCTAGGGGACACATCCCGGAGAGAAGAGATCGTAAGAAAACGATTTCCCTTCTCCCCAGAATGGGAAGAATCCCCGAAAGGAGAGGTCGTAAGAATACGGTATCTCTCTTTCCAAGGACGCCTCCCCCCCAACGCCGCGCAGAGCCGGCCGTTGGGTCAGATCCGCGGACACCAAGCTCATCCGATGATGACTTTGCCCGCGGACCGAACTCCAGCGTTCTCAGGCCTGGTCCCCGGTGAGGGCTCCGGAATAGAAACGATAAAAATCGTATTCCCATTCCTGGGCCACCACCGGTGGACCAAACCCGGCCGGTCGTCACGAACATGCGTCTCCTCCTCCTAGGGCTCACTGCAAGTTACCTGGGAAAATAAAGGGAGAGAAATTTACCCGTACCAAAAAAAGGACAACATCGCCATTATCATTTCAACCTTTTAAGGCCACAGGGTTTTATTTTAATCAACATGATCTCTGTGTTCGCACATACACGGAAGAAGTGTTACTGCTCCATAGGCGGAGCCAAGAAAATAGGGAAGACAGAGGCCGCTGGCCAGCTTACCCGCCGTTTACAATGCGGAACTGCTTTTCTAAAAATTTCTGCTTCCGCAGGTGGCTGCTTGCTCTCTGACTGCGGCCTTCACCGCTGCCGGCCGGTGGCCGTGGATTGCTCGGAGGGATTGCCCTTCACGAGACTTCGAATTTTGTTGGTGCGGCTGCACTGGCTGCACACGTGCGCGAACGAGAGTTGTCACTTTTGTGGTTGCTGTTACCGCGGTGGCGCTAGCGGCACACTTGCGTTCAAAAAGATCGTCCCTGTTGTTGTTGCTGTTGCTGCGGTTGTTCTGGTGACACACGTGCACGAAAGTTATTACTGTTGTTGTTGCTGGCACTGTGGTTGCACTGGAGGCGCACGTGCGCTTGAAAAATATCGTCACTGCTGTTGTTGTTGATGTGGTTGCACTGGAGGCGCACGTGCGCTTGAAAAATATCGTCACTGCTGTTGTTGTTGGTGTGGCCGCACCGGTGCACACGCAGAACAAACAGACAAACACTGCCACTGTTGTTGTTGTTGCTGCTTTTGTTGCGGTTGCGCTGCTCACTTGCACACACACACTTGTCGGAAAAATTGTCACTTTTGGTTCTTTGCTTTCGTTGCTGCTGTTTGGCTGGGTTTTCGCACTCGCGTTCAACTATTTTCCGCTGCCGATGTTGATGCTAACAAGCCCGTCAGATAAGTCAAGAAATCTGGCGTGGAGGAAATTCCACCATGTTTTTCTCGTAGTTCATATCTGGAACTAAATGAGTGAGCTCGCTTCGGTGGGTCGTTCACGAGAACGAAATATCGAATGAAATGATCGCGACTTATTCCGTGCGCTGGTTCTATGTGCGTCAAGATAGCAACGGTTCTTTAGCAACGAAAAACGGAACTTGGTTATGAGTCGGAACCAGTTATGAACTTTCTCATTTTTAAAGTTTTTTACCTTTAATCAATAAAGCAATAGAAATATAAATTGATTTATCTATAGTTTAAAAAATCTTGGCATTTCAGCATCAAATGGGTGCAACAAGTGAATAAAGAAAGTGGAATAGAGAACATTCTCACCATTTCTTAAAAAGCTGAGGACAGGAAGACAGTGCGCGAAAACCCTTAACGCACGATTATAGCGTGCAGTTACCATTCTAATGGTACCATTTTCAAAAAAAATTTTCAAGTTTTCAGAATTTTGAAATGAGCAAGCTACCTCAGTAAAAGTCCCAACAAAATGACCGCCAAAATATACACCTTGTTTTTAAACCTAAATAGCCTATCTCACAAGCCTGTGCAAAAACGAGGCACATATCAATTTAAAGCTACAAGCTTGGGGATCATTCAATATTTGAGAAATTTATCAGTCAGTTTTTTAAAATTAAATTAAATTTAATTCAACCCCCAAAAAGTTATAGCAAGTCCTATCGAACTAGTAGCTCCAACGTGAACTGAACTACAAAAAACCAGTTGGATGGCTTGTACAAAACAACACTACAACAAAAAAATGTGCTGGTTTTAATTAAGATAATGACTGTGGCAAATGCAGTAAGGGAATTGCTATTTTACAGATTTTTATGTGGTATAAAAATCTGACCGTTAAAATTTCATTTAGGTATTTTCATTTTGAGTTATTACAAGAAACCAAGTTGGAGCTTTTGCATAAAACAACACAACAAAAAAATCGTTGCTGGGTTTTATTGAAGATTAATGCACTGTGTGCAAATGCACGGTATATGGGGCAATTGGCGCTAATTTTACAAGCATTTTTATGTGCATATCATAAAATTCTGACAGCCTGTTCTTAAGAAATTTACATTTATGTATTTTTTCATTTATCCTAAAATAGATATGCATTAAACAACGAAGCAGCATTGTGTATGTACACATGTAAATAAAGGTGACGTGACTAATGCAAATGATCGTGGTCTTTTTATTTTATTTTTTAAAATTATAAAACATTCGCAAAAGTTGTCCTTAAATTTATTTATTTATATTTGTATTTTGGCGCATTGCCGACACATGATGGAATAACATAAGTTGGCAGCTTTTGCATAAAACAACACTAACAAAAAAATCGTTGCTGGGTTTTGATTGAAGATTAATGCACTGTGTGCAAATGAGGTATATGGGGCAATTGGCGCTAATTTTACAAGATTTTTTGTGCGTATATAAAATTCTGACAGCCTGTTCTTGAGAAATTTCATTTAGGTATTTTTTCCATTTTGAGTTATTTACAAGAAACCAAGTTGGCAGCTTTTGCATAAAACAACACAACAAAAAAATCGTTGCTGGGTTTTGATTGAAGATTAATGCACTGTGTGCAAATGCACGGTAATGGGGCAATTGGCGCTAATTTTACAAGCATTTTTATGTGCATATATAAAATTCTGACAGCCTGTTCTTAAGAAATTTAATTTATGTATTTTTTCATTTATCCTAAAATAGAATTCATTAAACAACGAAGCAGCATTGTGTATGTACACATGTAAATAAAGGTGACGTGACTAATGCAAATGATCGTGGCTTTTATTTTATTTTTTAAAATTATAAAACATTCGCAAAAGTTGTCCTTAAATTTATTTATTTATATTTGTATTTTGGCGATTGCCGACAAGATGGAATAACAAAGGTGGTCTCGTCGTCTGCAGAATCGTTCGGTTTTTGTCATTAATTCTTCAGTGCGTCAATTCGGTATCCTATCCTTTTCCCTCGCATTATTATCAGCTAGTTAATGGACTGTTTTTTGCCGACGAGGTCACCTTATGTTATTCCATCATGTGTCGGCAATGCGCCAAAATACAAATATAAATAAATAAATTTAAGGACAACTTTTGCGAATGTTTTATAATTTTAAAAAATAAAATAAAAAGACCACGATCATTTGCATTAGTCACGTCACCTTTATTTACATGTGTACATACACAATCTGCTTCGTTGTTTAATGCATATCTATTTTAGGATAAATGAAAAAATACATAAATGTAAATTTCTTAAGAACAGGCTGTCAGAATTTTATGATATGCACATAAAAATGCTTGTAAAATTAGCGCCAATACCCCATATACCGTGCATTTGCACACAGTGCATTAATCTTCAATCAAAACCCAGCAACGATTTTTTTGTTGTGTTGTTTTATGCAAAAGCTGCCAACTTGGTTTCTTGTAAATAACTTCAAAATGGAAAAAATACCTAAATGGAAATTTCTCAAGAACAGCTGTCAAATTTTATGATACGCACATAAAAATGCTTGTAAAATTAGCGCCATTACCCCATATACCGTGCATTTGCACACAGTGCATTAATCTTCAATCAAAACCCAGCAACGATTTTTTTGTTGTGTTGTTTTATGCAAAAGCTGCCAACTTGGTTTCTTGTAAATAACTCAAAATGGAAAAAATACCTAAATGGAAATTTCTCAAGAACAGGCTGTCAGAATTTTATGATACGCACATAAAAATGCTTGTAAAATTAGCGCCAATTGCCCCATATACCGTGCATTTGCACACAGTGCATTAATCTTCAATTAAAAACCAGCAACGATTTTTTTGTTGTAGTGTTGTTTTGTACAAGCCATGCCAACTTGGTTTTTTGTAGTTCAGTTCACGTTGGAGCTACTAGTTCGATAGGACTTGCTCATGAACTTTTTGGGGGTTGAATTAAATTTAATTTAATTTCTAAAAAACTGACTGATAAATTTCTCCAAACTAAATTGAAATAGCATCCCCAAGCTTGTAGCTTTAAATTGATATGTGCCTCGTTTTTGCACAGGCTTGCTGAGATAGGCTATTTGGGTTTAAAAACAAGGTGTATATTTTGGCGGTCATTTTGTATGGGACTTTTACTGAGGTAGCTTCGCTCATTTCAAAATATCTGAAAAACGGTCTGAAAATTTTTTTTGAAAATGGTACCATTAGAATGGTAAAACTGCACGCTATAATCGTGCGTTAAGGGTTTTCGCGCACTGTCTTCCTGTCCTCAGCTTTTTAAGAAATGGTGAGAATGTTCTCTATTCCACTTTCTTTATTCACTTGTTGCACCCATTTGAATAGCTGAAATGGCTAAGATATTATTTTAAACTATAGATAAATCAATTTTATACAATTCTGCATCATTGCTTTATTGATTAAAGGTCAAAAAACGTTTAAAAATGAGAAAGTTCATAGCTGGTTCCGACTCATGAACCAAGTTCCGTTTTTCGTTGCTAAAGAACCGTTGCTATCTTGACGCACATGCTGGTTCTTCGTGAGAACTGAACATTGTTCGCTCCATGCGATGTTCAAAAGAATTAAAAAAAGGCCGAATGAGCGAGCGCGATCCAATGGCTCGCTCATTGGAATCAAAACAAAGTAAAAATTATTGTGGGGCAGCAGAATGCTGCTTCACATACTAAACAAGCTTGGCGGATGCCAGTACTTTACTACACTTGATTTGGCTAAAGGGTTCCATCAAATTCAAATGCACCCAGACTCAATAAAAAAACATCTTTCTCGACAAAACATGGACTTTACGAATACACTCGTATACCATTTGGTTTAAAAAATGCACCCTCAACTTTCCAACGTTGCATGAACCATGTTTTAAACGGACAACATTGCCTTGTTTATCTTGATGATATAATAATTTTTTCAATTTCACTTTAAGAACATGAGAGTACCATAAGAAAAGTCTTGGACTGCTTAAAAACACAATCTCAAATTACAATTGAGCAAATGCACCTTCATGCAAAAGGAATCAACATTTTTAGGACACATCGTAAGACCTGACGGCATAAAGCCTGGACCAAAAAAAATAGAAGCAATACATCGATATCCGATTCCAAAAACTTCAAAAGAAATAAAATCATTCTTACGTTTAGCAGGGCATTATCGAAAGTTTATAAAAGATTTTGGAAAATTTGCAAAACCAATGACAAAGTATCTAAAAAAAGAACAAATAATTTACGTTAGTTTGTGTTAAAAACTAGCTCCAGCTTTAAACGTCATTTAACGAAAAATTTTTATTCATAAATTTGTGGATTTTGGCAAACAAATATTCACACCCGTGATCTTCAAAATAACATAGCCACAAAGTAATTTTAAATAAAAACAAGGAAAAAAGGTGACTTTTAATATAAAATTGAACAAAAAGCTCCTGTTTGTGTATCCGTTCTCAACTGGTGACTCTCTTCATCAAATATATCGGAAAGTTTTATTTGGATAGTTGATCTACGTACGCCAAAGGGATAGAGAGGTCACAGCAATACAATAAGACATATTTTACATTAATCTGAATAAGGATTTTTCCTCGAAGAAACAAACGTCATCGTGAGCCTCTTACTGATCTCGAATTCGAGGATAATGGACCTACTGATCCTACAGGTGGTGCTTTTGTCGGCAATATAAATGAGGCAACAAATAGTTCACCTATTTTCAAAGCAATTATTTGGAAAAAAATGCATTTGCGCCTCCATATGAATGAGCTCGTGTTCCAATGCCCCAAGGAAATATCAATGGAACTGAAATCATTGAAAACTCCATATGATTGCTTCAGATATTTTCTGACAGATGAGTTTCTAAATGTATGAGTAGTTGCTAACTCTCTGACTTGTTCAATACTTTATCTAACTATTTCTCGCTTTCAGTTCTTGTCAGAGCAAATGAACTTATACGCTCGTCAAAAAGATATCAATACTCGGTTCGTAACGGATGGAGTGGAGCTACGAAAGTTTATTGGAATCTTGTCTATAAATATCCTAATACTTATTGGGGAAAATATTTATTTGAAATAATAAGAGCGACAATGTCTCGAAATCGATTTGACGAGATTCGTCAAAGACTACATTTTAACGATAACTCGAAGGTCATTTCCAAAAATCAGCCTGGCTATGATCAATTATTCAAAGTGAGACCCCTTATTAAACACTTCAATGAAAGATTTCAGACAATTCCCATGCTCCAAAGATTAAGTGTTAATGAGCAAATGTGTTCGACAAAAATGACAGGAAATCCGACCCGTCAATATATGCCAGCTAAACCTCATAAATGGGGAACAAAACTTTTCTCCATATGCGACTCAGCTGGATTCTCATATTTCGAAATTTATTCAGGCGCTGGAGATAACGTAATACTGGATAATGCTCCTGATCTTGGCGATGCATCGAATGTCGTCGTAAGGCTTTCTCAAAAAGTGCCCGACAACGTCAACCATATTATATATTTTGACAATTTCTATACATTGCTTGGTTTAATTGTCTATCTGCGAAGCCGTGGTATTCATAGTTTGGGAACCGTGCGAGTCAATCGTGTGCCAAAGTGCAAATTATCTTCCGATGCTGATCTTGCCAAGAAGAATGCTCTTCGTGGATATTCCGAAGAATTTGTTGGATCAGCATTTGGTGTTGATATTTTCAACGTTTTATGGCGTGACTCAAGAACAGTGTATTTGCTATCATCATACGTTGGAGCTCAGCAATTCCTGTCAAGAAACATGGATTTTTTTTCATCTATTGGATATGGCCATGGTAAACGCGTATGTGCTTTATTATCGGCTACAGATTGATGTCACACCTTGCCAACTTCCTGTGTTCCGTAGTGAAGTTGCCGAGACGATGTGTATGTCGTCCATTATCACTTTCTGCATCGCCTGCATCAACAAGAGCAGTAAAACAAACTTGGGTATTCCCAGTCTCAGATGTGCGTTACGACCAAATCGGTCACTGGTGCATGTTTCTAGACCGATCAGGGAAAAAAATATGCAAAATGAATGGGTGCAAATCAGAAACTCAGGCTTTTTGTACAAAATGCAACATTAATTTATGCAATTCAAGCATAAAAAATTGTTTTTTTTGAGTTTCACAACCATAAATAAATGATATGAATCCAATAAACAACAAATGATTTTTTTCCAAAAAATTTTGGCGGGAATGCCCAACCCCGCCTTTAGGCGGGGTACATATTTTTACCTGTAACAGGTAAACTAAGAGTCTGATTAAAAAACTAAGTTCAGATTAGTTAATTTTGACAAAAAATTAGTCTACATAAAAAAATAAGGCATTAGAGGGTTAAGCATAGTATCCAGCACCGCGGAAAATAAAAATAACAATCAAACTTCATATAAAAAAAACTGTGGCCGAAACTTTTCGTTTATGATTTCGTTGCTTGAGTATCCAGCAACCTTAACGAAATCCACAAATAAATATCGATAATTGGCCTATCGACTGCGTGTGTGGACTGAGAGAACAGCTGATGCACAGCTCAGGAATATATTGACGACAATTATTTCGCTAGTGTCGATTGAAAAAATTTAAAAAAAACTGTGCGCAAAACCAAAAAGTGAGATGAAACGGTTTTTGCAACAATATATTCCGCCACCAACACAATCACTTTATCGTCAGAGTTCATTTTTTTATTTTTTTTTACATTGGTTGAACTTTCAAAATTGGCGCTGTATAAAAAGCACAGCTGTTTTATTTATGTCCCACACACACGAAATAAATAGCAAATTCCTAACATAAAAATTTTGCGGTGCTGGAGACAGGCCTTTAAGCAGGAATTAGAACAACTGAGAAGTGACAGAGAGCGTTATAGAAAGGAGCTGAATTGCCTAATCGAGCACAATAACAGTCACAACATAATACTGAAGGGCTTGCTGAAGGATAAGCCAAATAAAAAAGACATAGCAGAATTGATGCTTAGAAAAATAGAAATTCCACAAGCAAGGATCCGAAGTTCAAAAATTCTTTTTGAGCGTAACAAAAAGGTTGGTTGCTAGTGGAACTATAAACTGCCGATATGGCAATGGAAGCGCTGAAAAATGGAAGAAAACTGGCAGGTTCGTCCATATACATAGAGCGAGATCTCAGCCTAGAAAAACAGGAACGCAAGATGATTTTGCTGCAGCTAAGAAAAGAGCTTGCGGTTATAAATAAAGAAATCAGGGTGTCTGTTAAAAATGACGCTATCAACATAAATGGCAAATGAATGCATTACGATCAAAACAGGAACCTAATTGCGAATGGTCATCCAGCGGAACAAATTATTCAGTCCACCTTTGGAAACGCTCTAGACAAAGAAAACACATCTTATAATTAGCTCCTGGACCGGTCAAAAAATTTAAAGCACCAACCTTAGTAAAATAATAAAATATCTATCTTAATCTTAAGGTTCTATCTTATAAAAAAAACCTCTTTACGAGGTAAAAGTCTAGTGACGAAAACAGTTATATGCCCCAAAATTTCTGATATCCAATTTTGTGACGAATAATATTAAGTTTGACATAAAAATTATTTTAAAAAAAATTTTGGCACTCGGCACATTGCGCCAAAATGTCTCAATTCTTCATACCAAATAAAACTCAATGTTTTGCGCAGTGCCGAATGCAAAAATTTTTTTTAAAATAATTTTTATGTCACACTTAATATTATTCGTCACAAAATTGGATACCTCGTAAAGAGGTTTTTTTTATAAGATATCAGAAATTTTTGAATAAGATATCAGAAATTTTTAAATTTCATTCTATCAACTTTGTTTATTTTTTGTACAAGCTAAAACAAACTGTCTGCCAACACTGGTTCCCTTAAAACACACATGCCAAGCGCAAAAGCTAGTAGCACTCTCAAACTCTGGCTGCTATGACACTTTGCTGCTGCTGTATGCATGCTACTGCATATGTACATGCAGAAGTGTAAAGGTAAAAGGTATATTCAGTTAACAGGTAATATCTTGCCCAAACGAAATTTGACGGCTATGTGTTATATGTCAAAAACGCGAAATAGAATTGCTACAACAAATAACATACAGTCGAACTTCCCTAACTCGAATCACCATTATCCAAAGAAAAGGTTCGAGTTGGGGAAATATTCGAGTTATAGAGTTATTTTTCCTAAGATTATTAATTTTACTGCCACTCATTTAATTCGAGTTACAGAGAAATTCGAGTTAGAGAAGGTCGAGTTAGGAAAGTTCAACTGTATTTAAAACTTATTTGAAACGTAGATTTTTCTTAAATCGCCGAAATGTGGGGAAAAAAAACCTTATTTCACCTGAAGCTTTTTACCTGTGTTTTAAGCAAAAAAGTTTACAGCTAGGCTTAAAGCCCTTCAAAATACATTTCCAACGATATATAGATCACATCTGTAGCTTCTATTGTTTGGATGCTGTGGCTTTTGGCGATTTACATGTACATTAACATACTGCATATGTACATGTAAAGGTAAAAGGTACATTCAGTTAATAAGTAATATCTTCCAAACCCATCTGTAAAATTTTTTGTGTCATATATCAAAAAACGCGAAATTTTACACACTACACTACACACAAACATATTGAAAGCTAAAAAAAATCGTTAGCGTCGTTTTCTCAAAAACCGCCAAAATCTGGGACAAAATATCTTATTTCACCTGTTGATTTTTACCTATGCACTTTAGAAAAAAAGTTTGAAGGTTTGCCTAAAAGCCCTTCAAAATACCTTTCCAACGATACATAGATCACGTCTGTAGCTCACATCGTTTGGATGATATAGGGGTTTTAATTTTAACGGTTTTTAGCGATTTCCCGCTAAACTAGCTTTTTTTCGAAAAAGTCGTAGAACAAACGTTTCTAGATTTTTGATCGGGAACAAGTCCTCATTCAATCTTTTAAGCTAAATTTACGATTTGATCCAAACAAACAGACAAACAGACAAACAGACAAACAAACAGACAGACTTTTCATCTCGTTTTGAGAAGGGCACCAAAAATTTCAAAATTAATTATCTTTAGAACCAGTTGTCCGATTTCGATGATCAAGGTGTCATTCGACGCGTATTTTTAATGAAAATTGTAAAAAATTCAAAGAAAATTCAAAAAGGCTCCAACGGCCCCATTAGCTCCAATAATTTAAATTTTTCCCCTCCCACTCACACCTGTTTATCTCACGAACCAGGGGAGTTTCTAAAAGTCTTAGTATGCACATTTGTAAGTTAAGTTAATACCTTTCGATCGGTATATAACTCGACCTGATCGGACAGTCACAGCAAATTTTCCATTCTTCCTGCTTTCGTCACTAGCGCGGACTGCCGTCCGCAGTGATAGTACAATATAGCAGTTCTGTAAAACAAACTTATGTACTCTCACTTTTTCAAATTTATTAATTCACACGACATATTCTTACTTTTCGAAATCTTCGTAGAAAGCAGCTTCGAGAGATTCGAAACATATTATATATTAATCAACATACTCTACAATGCTTTTTGGAATTCGCAATGATTTAAAAAAGTCAGTAAACTGGTCTTTAAAACAACTCCAGAGCACGATCGCTATAGAACTCCTTTTGAAAAATTAACTTTTTTATATTGTCCCGACTTATTTAAATTGCAACCACTGGACAGCGGACTTCGAGTACCTGGATGACAACCTGCAGCAAATCCAGTCAGATAACATAATGGTGATTGGTGACCTTAACGCCCGAATTGGTAATAGTCAAGTGACAACAATAGATAGTTACATGGTTTCAAATTATGCACACATAGTACGGGAAGCAAAAAACAGAAAAATAGATGCAAACGGCAAAAAGCTCATTGACCTATGTGATTCCTTTAACCTAACAGTGATTAATGGAAAAACCATAAGCGATGCTGAGGGTAGTCTTACTTTCGTAAGATCGCAGGCCGCATCAACTATTGATTATTGTGTGATAAATGGCAGCTGGCATAATAGGATCGTGGATTTAAAAGTTGCTGCTGGACCCTATTCTAACCATTTGCCCCTTGTCATCAGCATAAGTCTGGAAGGGAGCGTGACAAAGAAGGAGAGCAAGCCATTGCCGACTTGGCGCCGAGTACGCAGAGCAGCTTTACCTGAATTTCAACAACTCGCCCTCCCAACCCAACGATTTGGAAGCCTTGATCCAATGCATTTTAAAGTCATCAGAATGCATGCCAAAAACTACCTAGAAATCATATACGTAGCCATGGTTCGATCATGATTGTCTCGTAGCTAGGAAAAAGTCAATGAAATGGTTAAGACAAGTTTAAAAAGATACATGTTAATTAAACAAGAATAACTACTGCACAGCGAATTTAGCCTACAAAAATCTCTGCAGACACGAGGAGCAACAGTATTATAAGACCCTGGAACTGGAAGTAAACGATGTACGGGATGGCAAATCCTTTTGGAATATGGTAAAACGACTGAATGGCCGTCCGAACAGCAACCGACTTCAGATCGACCCTGAGATGTTGGCAAGTCACTTTATAAGGCTCCTTTACATTAAAGACCCACCTACAAAGAATTGTTATGCGCTACCCCTCCAACGAGTCGATGAATTAGACATGACAATTACAAACTTTGAGGTAAGGACTGCAATACTTCGCTTGAAAAACAAGAAAGCTCCTGGTGTGAACTCTATACCGGCAGAATTCTTCAAAAATGCGTCGCCAAGATTCGCGCAAGAACTCACCTCGGCGTTAAATATAATTTTTGAAAATGGTGAAGCACCGGATAGCTTGCGAAAAGCGCTACTTTTTCCAATTTTCAAAAAGGGAGATCCACGTGAATCGGAAAATTACAGAGGCATATCGTTTCTAAATGTAGATATGAAATTATTATCGTCTATCTTGCTGTCAAGTCTAACAGGCTGGATGGAAACTCATAAGATTCTTATCGAATACCAAATGGTATTTAGAAAGGGCTATTCAACTGTAGACAATATATTTGTTCTGACGTCAATAGCAAACGAATACCTTCTTCAAAAAACAAATAACTGTACATATTCTTCGTAGACTTCAAAGCTGCCTTTGAAACAATTGACAGACGCTGCCTTTTCCTAAGGTTGAGCAACCTGGGAATATCCACCAAAATGATAAAGATTCTCAACAGCATGCATGCCCAACCTGGGCGTCAAGCAAGGTTGTCTCCTCAGCCCTATACTCTTTGCTCTATATGTCGACGATATCGTTTCTACGCTACCAGGAGGAGTCCAACTAGGGACAGCACGTATCAAAGTTGTAATGTTCGCGGATGACATGGTGCTACTGGCGGACAGCGCTGACGCTCTCCAGAGGAATACAATTCGACGTTGTAAAACAGTTCAAATACCTTGGTATTATTCTGATGTCAAATATGTTTTTTAAAAATCACGCAGAGCAAAGCTCAAGGACTCAAAAGCAGCGATGAACAGTACTTGGAAATATATACTAAGCAAGCAACAGGTTAATCACAGCCTAAAATAAAAGGTGTTTTTGGCGACAGCACAGGCGATCATGTGCTATGAGGCATGGGGCTGTATGGAGATGACTGAAGTAAACCAAATTATTCTCTTTTTCATCAAAAAAATATTCCGTTTACCGTCGTACACTCCACACTACGCCATTCGCCTGGAAACCGGATTATCCTCTATGTAAGCCACTACACTCAATCTGCATCTGCAATATATCAGCAAAGTCATCCAAATGACAAATGACCGCTTACCTAAAATTGTCGTGGTGCACCTTCTAAGTCAAAAGTCGCAGCTTTTCAGTAAATGGGAGACTTAGAGATTGAAGATCCCAGCACATGGAACCTTGGTCACCCATCGTTACTGCAAAATCTGGATGCGAAAATCATGAACGATTTTGAAGCCCAGGCACGACAAAGCAGCACAATGATAACGTACAGGGATACAAATTATTTCAAGGACGAACTCAATTCACGGACAATAGCTGTTATCAGTAAGGCTAGAACAGAGGTGTTAAAACCTAATTTTTTGCCTTATAAGACAGGTTCAAGCGATTGTTCGCTGTGCAACACACAGGAACGGAGGATATACTGCACTTCATGGGAAGATGCCCAATACTTAGAGAAATCAGAATAGAGCATTGGAACAGCGCCATTTTGGATACACAAGTTTGCACCGACCTGCTAAATGGTATGTTTACCTGGAGTTTACTGGCCGACTTTCTGCTGGAGTGCCGCCAATACCGGCGCGAAATTTTAAACGAATATACATAGTTAGCTTGACGAGTACAGCCAAACATGCCCAACCCACTAATTGCGTACTAGGCTAACGGCATGAGCCAAGCCTTAGTCTTTTATATTTTATTTGGATTTTTTTTTCTACTTAAATGTAATCCTTTTTATTGCAAATCAAATTATAGTAAATATTAATTTAAACACAAAAAAAAAAACACAAAAATCCAACTAAAATTTATTACTACTAATTGACGTCCAGAACGAAGAATATAAAAATGCTTTTAATAAATTGAAAATGTTATTAGACAGCGATCCTATTGTGACACGACCCGATTTCAATAAAAAATTCACCCTCAACACTAATGCAAGTAATTATGCATTGGGTGCAGTTTTGGCACAAAATAAACCAATTTGCTTTGCATGTCGAACTTTGAATGAACATGAAGTCAATTATTCCGCTATTGAAAAAGAGTTATTAGCCATTGTCTGGTCCACAAAATATTTCCGACCTTATTTGTATGGACGTCGATTTACAGTTCAGACCGATCACAAACCATTAGTTTGGTTGGAATCTCTTAAAGAACCCAACATGAAACATTAAAGGTGGAATCTAAAGCTAAATGAATATGATTTGGAAATAAAACACATACAAGGAAAAGAAAACCAAATTGCAGATGCTTTGTCTAGGATAAAAATCAATGAAACATTTATAGGTGACGCACAATACGAAGATAACGATAGCAAAGCTGATACGACTTTAGCAACAATACACAGTGCATCAGAAGACGGAAGCCAATACAAATAATAATGATAAAAGGAACTCAGTTTAAGATCACAACAGAAAAATACTTTAATAAAAGCATTACAAAAATAGAATACGTACCCCCATTAAAAGAAATCGAAGTTAAAGACATGCTAGAAAACATAGTAGGAACAAAAAACACAAAAATCTTTTGCACCAACGATCAGGATTTTGCTCTAATACAAAGAACATACATGACCTTTTTAGATCCCAGAATTAGAGGTAAATTGACCAAATCTACATGGCTATAAGAAAATATAACAAATTATGCAGATTTCAAGAAAATTATTTTAAAATTGCATGAAGACAAATTGCACCATGAAATAGATAAAGTTGTAAATGAGTTTAAAGCTTCAAATTTGTATTTCCCAAATTATCACAATTTAATACAAAACATAATTAATAATTGCGAACTTTGCAAGCTTGTTAAAGCAGAACATAGATTCAGTAAATTAATTGCCTATGGAAATTACACAGAAAACTAATAAAATCAGAGAAAAATATATGATAGTTTATTACATGAATAACAGACGAAATTATTTGACTTGTATTGACGTTTATTCTAAATTCATGATGGCCGTAGAAACAGAAGCAAGAACATGGCTCGACGTAAAAGGATCGTTACTTATAATTTTTAACACAATGGGAAAACCCAAGTTAATTTAATCAGATAGAGTTACAGGAATGAACACCTTAAGTCTTCGAAATTGGTTAGAATCCGAAAATGTAGCAATAGAATACAACACGAGCAAAACAGGAGTAGCAGACATTGAAAGAGTTCATAAGACTATTAACGAAAAAATGAGGGTTATATTGACCACAAAAAATATTGAACATACAGGTACAGAAATGCAGGATATAGCTTACACTTATAACCATAAAATAACACACGGAACAACCGGCAGAACACCCGCTGATATATTTTTATATAACAAACAATGGATTAAAAATATGCAGGAAAATAAAAAAAAATAAAATTGAAAAATTTCAGAAGAAAAAGAAAATAAAAAATTCTAAATATTACAGGGAACCAGACGAAGGCGTTCCAGACAATGATAATGATGACAATAATCATGTTGGTAATACAATTAATCGGGAGCCAGACAATAAAGATAACGGAAATCAAAACAAATAATGGATTCATTTTACTAGAAGTAGATAACATAAAACTACCATATAATTTCTCGCAACATTTTATTCGTATTAATAAAACAGCTATTTTAGAGACCTACAACAATATAATCATAACAGTTAACAAAATCAAAACTAAAGATTTAGATTGGGAGCTACACGTACTGGATTTACAAGTAAAACTAATTACCAACACAGGAAGACAAAAAAGGGGTTTAATGAACTTTATGGGCAAAACTTTTAAATACTTGTAAGGAACCTTAGATGCTGATGATTTAGAAGATTTAAATGAAAATATTAATGAATTAATTAACCAAATTAATGATGAACTTAGATATATTTACGTAAGAAATACAGATGCGCAAACAGCAATAATAGCCCGTGAACAAATAGGAAGATTATTAGAGTATATTAATGATATTTAAATGGCTATGCAGTTGGCCAGGCATGGTTTGTTAGATCCAAAACTTTTAAATCATGAAACAGCTATTCAAATAAATCAGGATCAGCTCCTACATGTTGAAACATCGGTTTGGCTATCATCAGATAAGAACTTGTACATTATCTGGCAAATTCCATTACAATCATTTGAAACTTAAGTGTATACAGTGGTACCATATCCAGATATGAATGAAAATTTTATTGAACACACATTAACCACAAATATTTTATCTGCCTTCCTCCATAAAGAAAATGAAATAGATTTTAAGACTAAAAATATTATCGCACATGAATGTATAACATCAATTATTAAGAAATTAGAAAATCAATGTAAACTAAAACAGGGCAAGCACCCTTAATTCAATACATTTATCCCAATATTTTAATTACTTATAAATTAATTCAAACGCAAATATTTACAAATTGTAAGGCAGCACCCTTTTCGGTTACAGGAAATCAGATAATTCAAGTAAATCAATGTGGAATACAAATTAATAATGTCACAATCACAATTAAAGAAATTCACCCATACAAAAAAGAAATAATAATGGAAAAAACTAATAATAATAATTTTAAACCAATAGACCATATAAGTACAGAAATGAAATATTATGTTAAGAAATCAAATCAAACTTTTATATGCGAATTCGAGGACGTAATTCGATCAAGGAAAGGGGGAGTAACATAGTTATACAGCTACCCACACATACAAACCCAAATAGTAACAGTCAGCCAGAGCCAATTCAGCACATAAGCAATCTCATACACAATTTGCATACACAGCATAATTTCCCCTTTCTATGGGAACGCTTCGCCACCATAGTTGTAAACACTCAAAATTGCATCAGTCAGCATAATTTCCCCTCTCAATAAGAGCACTTCGCGACAATGGTCACGTAGGCAGCTGCACGAGACTAAATGTAAACAATATAAATGCGGCTTCTTGCTCACTTAGATTCTAAGATCGATTTAGTCTTAATTTTGTCTTAAGCTCATTCGGACGCGTTATTAATAATCCTGCACCTACAAAACATATTCAGGCCTGTTCCGGTTTTCACTTTCGGCAAGATTTTGCGAAAGTGAATTTCCCTCACTTGTTCCGGTTTTCACTTTCGGCAAGATTTTGCGAATTGAATTCACTTGACATTGAGCTAGTGAGTTTGAATTCGGAAGGAATAAATCAATGAATTTGGCATGCTTAGCATAAAATTAAAGTGAAAAAAAAAAAACTAAAACATTGGAGAATTTTAAACATATTTTGTTTTCACTTTAATTTTATGCTAAGCATGCCAAATTCATTGATTTATTCCTTCCGAATTCCAATGTTTTAGGAATAATGCTACATCATCAGATAAACAAAAAATAATTTATTTGATTTTTAAATCATTTTTATTTCATCATGCCTCAAAATCGATAAGACTCTAACCTAAAATTTTTGTCGGATTTGCTCGACTTGATCTAATTTCCGCAAGTATTTGTGAAAATGAATGGGAAGTTTATTGGAGCTGCCTTTGTATGTGAGGAAAGTAGTAAATATTTTGGTACATATTCACTGCGGACGGCAGTCCGCGCTAGTGACGAAAGCAGCACGAAGGGTGCGAAGGCGACTAGCATATATACACAGGAAGAATGGAAAATTTGCTATGACTGTCCGATCAGGTCGAGTTATATACCGATCGCAAGGTATTAACTTAACTTACAAATGTGCATACTAAGACTTTTAGAAACTCACCTGGTTCGTGAGATAAACAGGTGTAAGTGGGAGGGGAAAAATTTAAATTATTGGAGCTAATGGGGCCGTTGGAGCCTTTTTGATTTTTATTTTAATTTTTTACTATTCTAATCAAAAATACGCGTCGAATGACACCTTGATCATCAAAATCCGATCACTGGTTCAGAAGATAATTAATTTTGAAATTTTTGGTGCCCCTTTCAAAACGAGATGAAAAGTCAGTCTGTTTGTTTGTCTGTTTGTCTGTTTGTCTGTTTGTTTGGATCAAATCGTAAATTTAGCTTAAAAGTTTGAATGAGGACTTGTTCCCGATCAAAAATCTAGAAACGTTTGTTCTACGACTTTTTCGAAAAAAAGCTAGTTTAGCGGGAAATCGCTAAAAACCGTTAAAATTAAAACCCCTATAGCATCCAAACGATATGAGCTACAGACGTGATCTATGTATCGTTGGAAAAGTGTTTTGAAGGGCTTTTAGGCAAACCTTCAAACTTTTTTTCTAAAGTGCATAGGTAAAAATCAACAGGTGAAATAAGATATTTTGTCCCAGATTTTGGCGGTTTTTGAGAAAACGCTGCCTACGATTTTTTTTAATTTGCAATATGTTTGAGCTTGTAAAATTTCGCGTTTTTTGATATATCATTCATAAATTTATGTTGATTGGTTTGGAAGATATAACCTTTTAACTGAATATATACGTTTTACTTTGAATTGAAATAGGACAGCAGCAGCAATTACATTTGACTAACAGTCCAGTAACAATGAAATCTATAATTAGACAGTCGTTCTTAATGATCGCCAGTGGCGCAAAGTGTAGAGCGTCCGATTTTTTCATAAATTCTCAGCTCGGGTTCAAATCCTGGCACAGACAAAACTTTTTTTTTTTTTTTTAATGTTTAAATGCAATTAATTTGAAACGATTGTTCTACAACTTTTTCGAAAAAAAGCTAGTTTAGCGGGAAATCGCTAAAAACCGTTAAAACCTATAGCATCCAAACGATATGAGATACAGACGTGATCTATGTATCGTTGGAAAGGTATTTTGAAGGGCTTTTAGGCAAACCTTCAAACTTTGTTCTAAAGTGCATAGGTAAAAATCAATAGGTCAAATAAGATATTTTGTCCCAGATTTTGGCGGTTTTTGAGAAAACGACGCTAACGATTTTTTTTAGCTTTTAATATGTTGTAGTGTGTAAAATTTCCCGTTTTTTGATATATGACACAAAATTTTACCGATGGGTTTGGAAGATATTACTTATTAACTGAATATACTTTTTACCTTTACACTACTGCATGTACATATGCAGTATGTTAATGTACATGTAAATCGCCAAAAGCCACAGCATCCAAACAATAGAAGCTACAGATGTGATCTATATATCGTTGGAAATGTATTTTGAAGGGCTTTAAGCCTAGCTGTAAACTTTTTTGCATAAAACACAGGTAAAAAGCTTCAGGTGAAATAAGGTTTTTTTTCCCACATTTCGGCGATTTAAGAAAAATCTACGTTTCAAATAAGTTTTAAATACAGTTGAACTTTCCTAACTCGAACTTATCTAACTCGAATTTCTCTGTAACTCGAATTAAATGAGTGGCAGTAAAATTAATAATCTTAGGAAAAAGAACTCTATAACTCGAATATTTCCCTAACTCGAACCTTTTCTTTGGATAATGGTGATTCGAGTTAGGGAAGTTCGACTGTATGTTATTTGTTGTAGCAATTCAATTTCGCGTTTTTGACTATAACACATAGCCGTCAAATTTCGTTTGGGCAAGATATTATCTGTTAACTGAATATACCTTTTACCTTTACACTTCTGCATGTACATATGCAGTAGCATGCATACAGCGGCAGCAAAGTGTCATAGCAGCCAGAGTTTGAGAGTGCTACTAGCTTTTGCGCTTGGCATGTGTGTTTTAAGGGAACCAGTGTTGGCAGACTGTTTGTTTTAGCTTGTACAAAAAATAAACAAAGTTGATAGAATGAAATTTCAAAATTTCTGATATCTTATTCAAAAATTTCTGATATGTTATAAAAAAACATGTTATAAAAACAATTTTGTGACGAATAATATTAAGTTTGACATAAAAATTATTTTAAAAAAAATTTTTGCATTCGGCACTGCGCAAAACATTGAGTTTTATTTGGTATGAAGAATTGAGACATTTTGGCGCAATGTGCCGAGTGCCAAAATTTTTTTTAAAATAATTTTTATGTCAAACTTAATATTATTCGTCACAAAATTGGATATCAGAAATTTTGGGGCATATAACTGTTTTCGTCACTAGACTTTTACCTCGTAAAGAGGTTTTTTTTATAACATTTAAACTACATTGTAAGTGCTTTTAAGCATTACGTTAAATAATAAATTAAATTTCTTGTTTTTGAATGCAAGTTGGGACAAAACTGTTGTTATTTAATGCAAAACTAAGGAGATTATTTTTGTAAACAAACACTGTGCAACAGCTGAAAACTCTGCAAAAAGACATTGCTCAGCACTGAAACCAACCCGCGCTTTCAAAAATGCAAAATTTATATCGAAAGTAGGTTTTATCTTTGAAAAATGTTTCCACTTATGATTAAATAAATTTTTGATGAAATTATTACACATTTTGACAGACGGAAATTCTTTTGACGCAAATGCGTAATGCACTCAGAACATTTTCCAGCACTGTTCTGCTAAAAATTACTCAACACAATGTGGGAGGGAAATTCGGAGGGTAATTCGAAGGAAATGTCAAGGAATTTTAAGGGAAATTCGGTCAAATCTTGCGATTTTAAATTCGCAAAAAACAAGTGAAAACCGGAACAGGCCTGATTATAACCACGCACATATAAAACGAATAATAAAAAACTCGCACATATTAACGCGCTCGTCTTATTATTTCTAAACTCTTGGTACTTACTGACTGACTCACTGACTGAGAATCAATGTGCAGTCCAAATGGTATAAGATAGAAAGCTGAAATTTGCACACAAAATAGGTGAGATAGTTTTATTGCGCAATAAGACGGCGTTTTACGAAACTCGACCAGTAATTTAATATTATTCGTCACAAAAATGGATATCAGAAATTTTGGGGCATGAAAATGTTTTCGTCACTAGACTTTTACTTCGTAAAGAGGTTTTTTTAATAAGATATCAGAAATTTTTGATTAAGATATCAGATATTTTAAAAATTTCCATAATTTTTGACAGTATAACTTTGTCAACTTTGTTTATTGTTTGTACAAGCTAAAACAAACTGTCTGGCAACACTAGTTCCCTTTACAAACACACATGACAAGCGCAAAAGCTATCAGCACTCTGAAACTCTGGCTGCTATGACACTTTGTTGCAGCTGTCTTATTCCAATTCTAATTAAAATGAATGTATTCAGTTAACAGGTAATATCGACTAATATTCGACTAAATTATGAATAGTAACCGTAAACCGATCTTACTGTAATCGAAATTATAATATGTTCTATCTGAAGCAAAAAGAATTCACCACTTGCAAGCAGTATATTTCCGCATGACGCTGCAAGCAGTGTACATACTGCATATGTAAGTAAACACGAGTTGCCAAACTGTTGCTTAAGTGGCACAGCGGAAGCGCAACAGAAGTGGCGTTGACCGATATTGGGTAAGATCACCTGCAGTTTGCAATTCGTTTAACGTCAGCAGCTCGAGTTCGACAGCGGTCAACAGTTCGACGCCCGCAACTTCAGTTGAATAAAAGCGCCACCGTGGGAACGCTGATTCAGTTGTAATTATAAATCATTTTGTTCTTTAGAGTTAGTTGAATTTTGGTAATAAATGAAGACGGTTCGAATCTCGAATCAAAGATAAAAGTCTAGTCTATTTCCTGAACGGTTCGGTCAACTCCTTAACTGGCGCCCAACTGCAAAAGAAACTTGCTACCCGTTAAGCGAATCGGAAAAAATAAAGTTAAATAAAAAAAAAAAAAAAACAGCAGCGCTTAACAGCCTCACTAAGTGAACAAATTAATAATAACAAAACTGCAAAGCGTCAACACCGACGGCAGAAATCACTGTTTAATCTTATAATTGTTAGACATAAATTTTCCACTAGAGCCTCATATAAGTCCTGTCTTAGAATAGTTTCACTATTGTCACACACTTCGTTATGCTGATAAGCCGTAGATCTAAGTAAATAAAGTCTGCGAACAGATACGGACTCTTCACACCATCTGCGTATGATAAGAAGACGACGCCATCTGCAGCCGTATGCAGACAATAAGTATTGATTGTTTAGGTTACTATTCTAATAGACATAAGTAGTTTAAGATTATTTTAGAGTTTTCAATAAATCTGCCGAACTCCTCAGCAATCAGTCCAAATCCAACACCCGAGCTGTTCACTTATTTTCGCATCGTCGCTCTGCCGATATCCTTTTTGGTGACCACGTACGACAACGCAAGTCTATTTTGTTTAAAAACTTAAACATATCTTTAGTGTATAAAATATTCAAGTAAATCGACTCTTTCGGCTCGTGTCTTATAAATAAAAAAAAAAAAATGAGTAAAATTGCCGAAATAATTGAATCCCAAAAAAAATTGGAAAGTGAATTGGAGCAGCTATACCGTGTGACTGCGGCGGAAGCCAGCTCAATGGACTCGGCTCAGCTCCAAAATCGAAAGGAGAAGCTAAATGACATCGCCAACGCCTTCAACAACAATGACACAAAGTTGTCAAGCTTGGTCGAAGGTAAAAAAGAGGCAAAAAGCTTGCCGTACTTTAAGGAAAAGTACGGCGATCAGGTAAGTGATTACATGCAAAAAACACATATATTACTTGAAAGTATGACTCGTAAAAGGAATGAAAGGTGGGAAATAAAAGAGCCCGATAGCGGAAGCCAACAGAACTCAAGAAGAGTTTCGGGGTTGGCCAGAAAGTTCAAATATACTTTGAGCGAGTTTCAGGCAGTTTTGAATAGAGTTAAAAATGGCTGTGAACCAATGGCAGAATTACGTCAAGCTAAAAAAGTTAGCCAAGGAATCTACATCGATAACATGGATGAGATACTTGTATAATACACTTAACAACAAGTATGATGAGCTCGCGTCAAGGTCAAGAAGTGAAAGTCTCCCGTATGTATTACCAAGAATTGAGATTCCGTCTTTTTCGGGTAAATATGAGGAATGCAAGACGTTCAAAGAGTTGTTTCAGCAGCTAATTGGATAAAGTTTGATCCCAGACAGACAATAAATGTACATATTAAAAACAAAATTACACGGTGACGCAGCTGCCACCATAGCAAGTTTGGTGCCAAGTGACACAAATTATAAACTTGCATTGCCATTGTTAGATAAAAAATTAAACAACAAAAGAGCAGTGCTGAGTGTTCATTTTGTAAAGTTATTTGATGCTCCCTATGCAGGAGAATCAGCGGGCAGCGTGAAGGCCCTCTTGGACACGATCCAAGAAAATATTCAAGCAATTAAAGCTTTAGGGCTTGAAACAGAAAAAATTCTGCAGAGCTTCTTGAATTTCTTATTTTTCCGCAAGTTGAACGACCAATTAAGGTCAAAATACGAAAGATCGTTGGACAGTTCTAAAGATATTTAGTCTTTAGATCCCTTGCTAAATTTCCTAGAGCATGAATATTGCGCTTTAGAAGCAAGCGGAAAATTTTCCAGTAAGTGAAAAGTTTTTAATGAGGATGGAAAATGCATAATGACATGCAGAACTTCTCATCCTCTGGCTACATTTTTTAAGTCAAAGGCTTTGGATATTAAAGAAAGGTGGGATTTAGTAAAGGAACAAGTAAAGGAACAAGGACCATTCCTTTAAAACTTGTAGAAAGGCATGTTCTTTTGCACATGCACAGAGCCCCAACCACTAAGGCAAAAAGTGCTACAACAAATAAAAAAAACAATGCAGATGTGAAAAAATATATTCTCGCTACAGCGATTGTGCAGGTACAGGATTCAAAAGAAAACTGGCACGATTGCAGAGTCCTACTTGACAGCGGCTCGTAGGTAAATTTTCTTACCAAAGCTATGAGAAAGAGATTAGGGTTAAAAGGCACTAAATCGCAAAACTACAATTGAAGGGATGGGGGGAAAAAAGTCCCAAATCGATGAAAGTATAGCACCAAATGTTAAATCAAAAAACTTATAATTTGATTCAAGCATTGAAGTACTCGTAATTAAAAACATAATATCTGAATTGTCAGCTCAGAAATTCGAGGTAGGAGAAGTACCTCCCAATCTAAAGTTGGCCGACCCTAATTTTAATATCCCAAAGGGCATAGATATGCTATTGGGAATAGTGCTATTATATGAGACCCATTTGGAAGGAACCTCTACTTTAAATAATGGTCAAATAAGACTACAAAATACGGTTTTTGGGTGGGTCAAATGGCCCATTGGTGACAAAAAAGTCACCAGTATTCTGTGGCACAGTTGCCGAAAAATCGGAAAGTTTCGATACCCAACTTCAAAAATTCTGAGAAGTAGAGGAAATAAACACCGCTGCTCCCAACCTCGAAATAGAAGAAATTAAAAGTGAGGAGATCTTTGAAAAAGATTTGAACAAAGATAGCAATGGAAAATTTGTGGTCGAACTTAATTTAAAACCAAACTCAACCCAACTAGGCAGCTCCGAACTCCAAGTAATAAGAAGATTTCTGACTTTGGAATGGAAATTATCTAAAAACACGAATTTAAAAAAGCAATATTCGGAATTTTTAGAGGAATATCTAAAATTGGGCCAGAAAAATATTTGCCACACCACTGTGTGTTTAAGCCAGACAATACAACAGCAAAGATGAGGGTAGTCTTAGATGCTTCTTGTAAAACATCAACCAAAGTTTCCCTTAATGACATTCTCTACAGTGGCCAAAAATTACAAGAAGATCTGTTTAATATCTTGCTTAAATTCCGCAAGCACACATATGCAATTTCAGCTGACATTGAAAAAATGTACAGGCAGATTTGGGTACAGAAAGAACATCAAAACTATCAATTGATATTCTGGCGGTGGAGTCCTCAAGAACTTTTGAAAACATATGCGCTTAAGACAGTGACATGTGGTACTGCTGCGGCACCCTATTTGGCAGTCAAACGCCTCCAAAAAGTAGCTGAAGAAATAGAGAGAGAACCCTCTAGTACAGCGAATCGATTCTGAATCAACGTTTCATTGACGATTTTGTGACTGCCGTCGACGCTCGCTTGATACCCTCACAATGTGTTCGATTGACGTATTTTGCAGGGCGATGTCCGCTAAAGCCGTCAATGGCTTTGAATGCATTCTAGATCGCTGCAATGGTATGCAGGGAAGGGACATAAATGATTCTCGTTCGACCTAATAGTATGCAGGCAGGGAAGGAACATGAGTGACGCTCGTTCGCTTCTTTGGTATGCAGGGAGAGATAGTATCGATTCTGGTTCGCTTCTTTGGTATGCAGGGAGAGATATTATCGATTCTGGTTCGCTTCTTTGGTATGCAGGGAGAGATATTATCGATTCTTGTTCGACCCAATGCCATGCATTGAGAGATGCTTCTCTCTTGATACCAATGCCAACCACTTGCATTATATAAATATTTCACAACACATAAGTTTCAGAATATATTTTTATAAAATATATTTATTTTATATTAACTATAATATATGAATATACTATATTTTATGTAATTTTTTTCTGAGCCACGAGGCCGAGGAGCAGCTCCTACACATCGCCGCAAGCGGAATCCAGAATGCAGTCTGAAATAATATAAAGAAATAAGAACAATATTCGCCAACCAATATCTTAATATTGATAACGACACTTACCTTATTTACAATAAATTAAAATCCACAAATTATTAAATTAAAATCAAAAATGTTAGCCGAAAATTAGACAAAGGCAAGGGAAAAACGAAAGCAAAATAGAGCACACACTCATAAAAAACATGAGAGCGTACGCCGCTCTCTCTCTGTCTGTTAAGCGTTCGGCTTCAATCTTGTTCGACACGACGCATCGCCGAAAAAGAAGCAATTCAGAACCGACGTAAAGACAATTACTGCGCCAGCTGGACTAGAGGGAATCTCCCATAATGGCACAGATCATTAAACAAGATTTCTACATGGACGATTTTATGACAGGTGCCAATAGCATCAAAGAAATACAGCAAATTCAGAGCAACATATCTAAGGAATTAATAAAAAGAGGCTTCTACCTCAGGAAGTGGTGTTCAAACAGCACCAAGCTTATAAAAACAATTCCAGAAGTAGATAGAGGCATGCATTTAGATAATGATAAGGATCAAGTAAATGGAGTCAATGCCTTGGGTGTATCGTGGATGCCCGAGAGGGATAACTTTGCAATAAAATGCAGCTGGGTTTGCAAGAGCATACCAACTAAAAGAAATATTTTGTCGGATATTTCCAAACTTTTTGATCCATTAGGATTAGTGAATCCAGTTGCAGTCAGCGCAAAGATTCTTATCCAGGAACTATGGAAAAAAAATGAATTGGGATGAAGAAATCACAGGAGACATATTAAAAGTATGGGAAAAATTTAGGGCCGAACTACCAATGATAAATAATATCACAATTCCGAGACAAGGCGGAACGCATTGAACTTCATGGTTTCTTTGAGGCATCCATTCGGGCCTATTTAGCTGTAATTAATATAAAATCCATATGTCCCAATGGGAAAGTGTTCATAAATATAGCCACTTCTAAATCTAGAGTAGCACCAACAAAAAAAATTCTCTTCCTCGTCTAGAGTTGTGTGCCGCAACTCTTCTGACGGAATTGACAAATAAGGTAGTGGAAAGTAGTAAAATAAAGTTTGATTCAATGCAGTATTATTCTGACTCGAGGATTGTTCTCTGTTGTCTCAAACTAGATCCTGCAACACTTAAAACCAGGGACCCCCATTTTTAAGATCTGGCGATCAGATTAGAGACCAGAAAATTGAAGAAAACTTTGAAATCCCAGAAATAAAAAACAACTTTAAAGTATTGTTAAGTAAAGTAGATCCAATATTTCGGAACATAAATCACAAAAATAGTTTTATGTTTCTGCAAAATGTCACAGCTAATGTGCTTATGTTTATAGCGAAATGCAAAAAATCAGGCACAACAAGCTTGATTGATTTTAGAAAGAAATCGTTAGTCTTAGTAGTAAAAATTATTCAAAAGGAGCATTTTTCAAAAGAATACTCGTATAAGCTTTTAAAGAACTGTAAAGAATTACCTGGGACGTCAAACATTAAGTCGTTGGCTCCAATTTTGGACAAAAATAACTTAATACGAGTGGGGGGTAGAATTCAGAATGCTCACCTAAGTTTGGATGCGAAACACCCTATTCTCCTACCATGTGATGATAAGTGGGTATACCTTTTAACCGTGTATTTACACGGAAAACATTTACATGTAGGCCCTCAATGTTTATTAGCTATAATGCGTCAAAGTTTTTGGCCACTCAGAGGCAAAAAACTATCCTCTAAGGTAGTAAAGCAGTGCTATCGATGCTTTAGAGCACAGCCAAGACCAATTTATCAAATGATGGGTTGTCTACCAGAAGATAGGGTTATCTAGACTAGGCCACTCCTAAACGTTGGAATTGATTTCTTAGGACCCATAATGATCCACCATAAGATAAAGGGCAAAAGAATGGACAAAGCATATGTATGTGTGTTTGTTTGTTTTGCAACAAAAGCTGCTCATTTGGAAGTAGTATCGGATATGACAGAAGCAGCATTCATAGGGGCTTTAAAACGATTTATTGGTAGACGTAGTTGTCCTAAAAAAATTTACTCAGATAATGGTACAAATTTCATTGGCGCAGCTAATGCCTTAAACGAAAATTTATGAGCTATTTAAAAGACACCAAACAGATGTAAATTTATTATGCACACAACAGCAAATCGAGTGGATCAACATACCCGAAAGAGCACCACATGTAGGAGGGCTGTGGGAGGCATGTGTCAAATCTGTCAAGAAACACTTTGACAAAGTTACTGTAGGGATAATGACATTCGAAGAATTAGCGACACTTATGACACAGATAGAAGCTGTACTGAATTCGAGACCGCTAACACCATTATCAGACGATCCTAACGACTTACAGGTGCTGACTCCTGCACATTTCCTACTGGGGAAAGCCATGTCCACTATAATTGACACACATGATAACAAAAGTTCCAGAGGTTTTCGGGATCACTGGAAAGCAGTTTATTTAAATACGGAAGAGTTTTGGAAACGCTGGTCAGTTAAATACTTGTCCGAGCTGCAAAAAAGATACTAATGGACTAACCAAAAATGAATATAAAACCTGGTACCCTAGTCCGTGGGCGTCGCTACTGACCATAAAAGCGAGGTTGAAGAACGATTCGCACATCGACAACATGATGTCGCTGCTGACCAACAAGGCAACAAGGCTGGAACAACACGACGACATCATCCAGCAAACCCAGGCAAGGAAGACACAACGTGTACCGAGGGCACTACTGAAGGCCCTTGGAGCGATCTAACATGCTGTGTTCGGGCTCATGGATGAAGACCACGCCGATGAACTTCTGCGAAAGGTCCAACAAAGTAGACAAAATGAGAAGTACTTGCTCGACCTGCTACGCAACCAATCTTCGGTCCAGGATGCAACCGTCCAAGTGATGAAAAAACAAAATGAAGTCATTTGGGGTAACTTCAACATAATAAACACAGCAATTTATTCAATAAAGAATGCCCTGAATACAGCTATTGACCATGAAGTATTTCTGGATGCATACGAAACACTGTCAATGGTCATGGATGAGTTCGAACGGTTGCAACGAGACATCATTAACATTATCTGGAACACAAATGGAAATTTTTTGGATAATTTTGTTTAAAATAATTTATATGTCAAACTTAATATTATTCGTCACAAAATTCGATATCAGAAATTTTGGGAAATAAAACTGTTTTCGTCACTAGACTTTTACCTCTTAAAGAGGTTTTTTTTATAAGATACTAAGACAAACATGTGAGTGGAGTGTTCTTTGCTTTTCAATTAAAATTTTGCATATTAAATTAAAAATGTTCAAATAAAAATAAAATAAAAATTTAAAAAAAAAAATTTTAAATTATTCAGTCCTCTTCCGGTTTTAATTTTCGGCAAGATTTTGCGAAAATGAATTTCCCACACTTGTTCCGGATTTCACTTTCGGCAAGATTTGGCGAATTGAATTCACTTGACATTGAGCTAGTGAGTTTGAATTCGGAAGGAATAAATCAATGATTTTGGCATGCTTAGCATAAAATTAAAGTGAAAACAACATATTTATAAGATACTCTAATGTTTTAGGAATACAGTAATATCATCAGATAAACAAAAAATAATTTATTTGATATTTAAATCATTTTTATTTCGTCATGACTTAAAATTGATGAGACTCTAACCTAACATTTTTGTCGGATTTGCTTAAATTGTTCTAATTTCCGCAAGTATTTGTGAAAATGAATGGGAAGTTTATTAGAGCTGCCCTTGGATGTGAGGAAATTTGTAAATATTTTGGTATATATTTTAAACAACAATTCAAGTGCTTTTAAGCATTGCGTAAAATAATGAATTCAATTGCTTGTTTTTTATGTGCGAGTTTGGTCAAAACTGTTGTTATTTGATGCAAAAAAAGAGATTATTTTTGTAAACAAACACTGTGCAACGATTGACATCTCCACAAAAAGACATAGCTCAGCACTGAAAGCAACCCGCGCTTTCAAAAATACAAAAGTAGGTTTTATCTTTGAAAAATGTTTCCACTTATGATTAAATAAATTTTTGATGAAGTAATTACACATTTTGACAGACGGAAATTCTTTTGACGCAAATGTGTGATGCACTCAGAACATTTTCCAGCACTGTTCTGATAAAAATTTCAACACATTGTGGGAGGGAAATTCGGAGGGTAATTCGCATTAAATGTAAAGGAATTTTAAGGGAAATTCGGTAAAATCTTGCGAATTGAAATTCGCAAAAAACAAGTGAAAACCGGAACAGTCCTGAATACTCCACTTTTTGAAGAGTTTTTTATGAGTGATAGGGAATTAGACGAGTTTAACGAGAAATTTAAGAAACTAAAAGGTTCTGATATTCAAGAAGAGCAGTGTCAAAATAATCAAATGGCATTAAATCCAGAGCAACTCAAAGCCATAATTGAGGGGGCAGTTTCAAGTGCACTTGCCCAGCAGGAAAAAAAATTCAAGAACAAATTTCAGGAGATTAAAGAACATTTTAGCAAAATTAATATTAACACCCCCACAATTAAATTATCGGTCATCTGCCACGAAAACCTCGATGTAGTAAAGTCTCTTCCGGACTTCGAGGGCAAACATGAGACGTCTCATGGAGGAAAGCGGCTCATACTGCTTACAAGGTATTCGAGAAATTCGTCGATAGCTCCAAACATTATCAGGCCTTAGCGATCATAAGAAATAAAATTAAAGGACCAGCGGGCACGATTCTCTCTTCCTTCGATACTCCACTGAACTTCAAGGCAATAATTGACCGACTGGACTTTACGTACGCAGACAAGCGACCCATCTATTTAATCGAACATGAAATGTCAACACTTCGTCAGGGAAATCTTTCCCTGCTACAATACTACGATAAGGTAGAGAAGAAACTAACTCTCCTCACCAACAAGACTATTATGACCTACGATACAACTGTTTCTGTGTCATTAAATGAAAAATACAGATCAGATGCTCTCCGTGTTTTCATATTAGGCGTTAGAAAGTCGTCAAGCGACGTTCTATTCTACGCGAGACCAACCGAGCTCCCTTCCGCACTAGCGTTGACCCAAGAGGTTGAATCCAATCACGAAAGGTAGAATTTTGCTAGTAACTTTGTGCGAAGTATGGAAGACAGAGCCCAGAAATTTGAGCAGAAACAGCAAAGCAGAGACAGAAACGTTCAACAAGGAAAAAATCCTTACTTTTCAAGGAGACAGGGACCCCAAAGAGAAGACCAAGTTCAACCCATGGACGTGGATAACTCATCCCGTTTCAGGCAACCTACCCAATACCAACAGGGTCAATCTCAAAGACAAAACCCAAATACAAGTAACACTTGGCAACAGAAACAAAACAATCAGGCTAATTCATACAACATCTTTGGACAAACAAACAAAAGACCAAACAGTGGAACCGCCAGGTTCACAGGACCGAAACAGCAAAGAATAAACCATTTAGCTCCAGAGGAAGACTTTAACAACCAGGAAGACGCTTACCAGACTGAAGCAGAGTTAGAAGCAGAGGACATATGCAAATTGACAGACTATGACCAGCTAAATTTTTTAGAAATACCTCCAGATCACCAGCCTCTGACTTTCGCGGTCTCAGATCGCAATCCAAATGCAAAAATCAAGCGTTGGAAAGCACTAATAGATGAACATAATGCACAAATTTTCTACAAACCAGGCAAAACGATTCGCAATCAGATATTGCCACAATACACAGCGAAATATCGCTCTGATAAACCGGTTAAATGCTTTCGAAACCAAATAATAATCGAAGAAAGCCAGGTTGACTCAGATCGTACGGTTATTATGTTCGGTAAAAAAACCCGACACCACATAAGCTTCTCAAACAGAGATTCGCTTATCAAAAAAGTATGCGATGTCGTCAAAAAAGATGTAGTTAACGCAATGTTATGTGATCTTCCAACAATAGCATTTTTACAAACACAAGTTGGTAGAAACCTACCCGACGACAACATTTCGCCATACCAAACGCATGATAACCGACGTCATAAATAAAGAAGAGCAAAAAGAAATAATCGGTGCAGAGCATAATAGAGCTCATAGAGCCGCTCAGGAGAACATTAAACAAATTCTCGAAGATTATTTTTTCCCAAAAATTACGAAACTGACAAACTAGGTTGTTGCAAATTGCAAAATCTGTCAGAAAGCTAAGTATGTTCGGTATCCAAGGAAGAGTTGACGCGGACTTGGGGACAACAGTCCTAATAAATGGGAGGGTGGACCACAAGGACAATTTGAGATAAACTTAAATTTCTTTTTTCATTCATATTACAGGATTTGGGTTACACTACTTTTTCTTACACCGACGACAGCCAAACTGACGGACTACTCTAACGCAAACTACATTCCAGTTATGGACGGAGACGTGACTATATGGAATGAATTGCAGCACCTGAAACACACGACCAACTTAACAAAGTACTCAGAGATAGCGGACGAGACAGAAAACTTAAAGAAACACTTTCCGCAGAGCCACACGAGACAATTACTGGACTCGGACATACGACACGTACGGAAACTTTTAACTACAATAGAAATCCATCATCGACATGCTAGAATCATTAACCTGATAGGTAGCGCCTTAAAGGTAGTAGCCGGTACTCTGGATTTTGACGATTTCAAAGAGCTTAAGTTCACTGAAAAACAGCTTGTAGAATCAGAAAATAGGCAAATTTCTATAAACACAAAAACTCAACAGCAGATAAATCAATTAACTGACAGCATTAACATTTTGATAAAAAAACACACAAAAAAAACAAATTAACACAGAACACTTATACGAAACATTACTTTCAAGAAATAGAATTATAATAGTAGAAATCGAAGCTCTTTTGTTATCAGTCACTCTCTCAAAAATTGGAATAATAAATCCTGCGATTTTGGATTCAGACGACTTATAAGATATAATCAATGAACACTCTACTAATATTACTATTACAGACTTAATGGAAGTTGCACAAATTATAGTATTATTAAGTAATCATTTTTTGCACTTCATTATAAAATATCCTAGACCTATTTTAAAATGTAAAAAATAACAATATGTCCTGTCCAACACAACGGCACTATTCTTAATTTCTGCGAAGACAACAAAATAGCTGACTGCGGTAACAAGGTAGAACCCATTGGAAATTGCAGCGCTACGCTCACCAACATCTTCTGCAGAAAGTTGCCCTACTCAACATGCGCACAACAACTGTATTCAGATGGTACCGCACATTGCACCCCTCGCCCCAGCCATCTCGATTCAATGACAATCATCGACGAAGGTGTTATTATCATCAACGAGGAAACAGCCACGGTCGACGAGCAAACGGTATCCGGAACATTTCTCCTCATCTTTGACAAGGAAATAAGAGTCAATGGCTCCGTTTCCAGGAACCTGAAAAACTTCGTGAGGAAATCTTCTGGCCCGTCTTCATCAGCACTCCCCAATGTGACAGGCCACCTCGAAATACTTAGCCTGCCTTACCTTCAGAAGCTGAGTATGGAAAACCTTCGGTACATCGTCCAGATGGAAACGGCCTATTTTCATTGATGCTTTAACCCATTTCAGGCTAATGGGTATTTAAATACCCAAAAAAGTGTTGACACTTAAAAAATTTTAGCACGGGGAATGTGAGAGATATCGGGGAAAAATTTTTAGTAGTAAAGAGCAATAACAAATATATAAGTATAAAAATTTAACAGTTTAGTTATACTCGGTATACCTGTAGATTTTTACAGGTGAATATCTAGGTTTTTTTTCCATAGAAAATGATGACGAAAAAAGCTGAAAAATGTATGGAAATCGGAAAAATAAAATTTGAAGATAAAATTTTTTTTATTTGTTTCTTTCAACTTCTATGGTCTTCTAGGCACACGTTTCAAAATTTCGTCAAAATCGTACCAGCCGATCTATGGGCAGCCTTTAATGGGTTAAAGAAGACCGAGGACGTCCTTCACTAAAAGGAGGGAGGAGTTAACACGAGTTGCCAAACTGTTGCTTAAGTGGCACAGCGGAAACGCAACAGCAGGGTCGTTGACCGATATTGGGCAAGATCACCTGCAGTTTGCAATTCGTCTAACGTCAGCAGCTCGAGTTCGAAAGCGGTCAACAGTTCGACGCCCGCAACTTCAGTGGAATCAGAGCGCCACCGTGGGAACGCTGACTCTGCACTTTTAGGGCTTAGGCTAGTTTTAATTATAAATTATTTTGTTCTTTAGAGTTAGTTGAATTTTGGTAATAAATGAAGACGGTTCGAGTCTCGAATCAAAGAATTGAATTGTCTACAACATATAACATATTAAAAAGTGATTTGAAATACAGATTTTTCTAACATCGAAAAAAAGTGGGAAAAAGCCTTTTTTCACCTGTATCTTTTTACCTGTGTTCTTAAGCAATGAGAATACAGCTTCATAGCTTTTACAGCTATGAGTAAAAGCTCTTCAAAATACCTTTCCAACGATATATAGATCTCATCTGTAGCTTCCATAGTTTGGATGCTAGATTTTTTAGCGGTTTTTAGCGATTTCCCGCTAAACTAGCTTTTTTTCGAAAAAGTCGTAGAACAAACATTTCTAGATGTTTTATCGGGAACAGGTCCTCATTCAAGCTTTTAAGCTAAATCAACGCTTTGATATAAACAAACAAACAAATGAACAGACAGACTGACTTTTCATCCTATTTTCGAAAGGCCACCAAAAATTTCAAAATTAATTATCTTTTGAAGAAGGAGTCGGATTTTAATGATCGAGGTGTCATTCGACGCGTATTTTTGATTAGAATAGTACAAAATTAAAATAAAATTCAAAAAGGCTCCAACGGTTCCATTAGCTCCAATAATTTAAATTTTTCCCCTCCCACTAACACTCACTTGTTTATCTCACGAGCCAGGTGAGTTTCCAAATGTCTTAGTAAGCACATTTTTAAGTTAAATTAATATCTTTCGATCGGCGTATACCGACCCGATCGGGGAGTCACAGCAAATTTTCCATTCTTCCTGTGTATATATGCAGTGACCAAAGTCAATACTTGTATGTTTGTGGCTGTCTTTAACTATCTGGCCAACTTTGGTCAAAGTCGGGTTACTACATTATGTAGATGCCATAGGAACAATCGGATGCAAATTATTTTTTTAAGAACCAAAAACTCTGTTGTTGTAAGAGATATCGTATCAAAACTCACAGATTAACTCTAATATTCTAGTCAAATTTGGTCAAAGTCGGGTTACTATATCATATAGCTGCCATAGGAACAATCGGATGCAAAATAACCTTTAGTATGAAAAACTTTTTTGTTTCTTCAGATATCTCAACCAAGCTCACAGATTGTATGTTTGGGGCTGTCTCTAACATTCTGATCAAATTTGGTCAAAGTCGGGTTACTATATCATATAGCTGCCATAGGAACAATCGGATGCAAAATAACCTTTAGTACGAACAACTTTTTCGTTTCTTAAGATATCTCAACCAAACTCACAGAATATATGTTTGGGGCTGTCTCTAATATTCTGGCCAAATTTGGTCAGAGTCGGGTTACTATATCATACAGTATGAAAAACTTTTTTGTTTCTTAAGATATCTTAACCAAACTCACAGGTTGTATGTTCGCGACTGTTTCATACATTCTGACCAAATTTGGTCAAAGTCGGATTACTATATCATAGACCTGACTTAGGAACAATTGTATAAATAAAACAGTATGAAAAATATAGAAATACCATAATTCAGTTTTTTTTTTTTCAATATTATTTAATTTTTATTTATTTCCGTATAGTCATTTTGCTTTTTTCTTTGTTTACATTAATTAATTTTAATTATTTTTTATTTAATTTCGCAGCTGTTGCTTTTTTTTATTTTATCTGCTTCTTTTTTTTAATGTATGAGTTGGCTGCTTCTGTTGTTGTTGAGGGTTCTGTGGCTGTTGCTGTTGTTGTTATTGTTGTAGAAGTAGCTTTTGTTGCTGTTGTTGATGGTGCTGTTGTTTTTGTAGAGTAGCTATTTCTGTTGTTGAGCCGTCACACCGGCATCCACGGTTGTTGAGGTGGCTGCCATTAAGGATGTGCCATTGGCCACTGCCAATAATTGTGCAGATTCGTTCTTTTTAAATTTAAGTCGAAATATGTACATATGTATGTTCGTTTTTGCGTTTTCTCGGTTATTGCGATCTGATCGGACCATTTTTCACAGTGGTCAATGCAACAAGATCAACAACCGCAACCGTGGATGCCGGTTTGGGGGGCTCCATATGGAGCTCGACAACAGCACCCTCAACAACAACACCAACGGCAACAATATATGCAACATCAAATTAATCAAGAACAACCACAACAACTTCTACAACAACAACAAAAACAGCCACAGCACCGTAACCTACAACAAGAACTACAACTACTACAACAGCATGTAAGGGAGTTTCCAGCCAGGGTGCAGACTCAGTCTGCCAGGGCCAGAACTTACAAGAAATTTGTAAGTTTCGCTGGGCGCGGGGATAAAGGGGAGGGGAAATGTTCGCTAGAAAAGAAAAGCAATAACGCACACAAACACAACGAACGATGTGAGGCAACACGGCCGGGGATCGGCGCAGGGTATAAGCCCCGGTGTTCCGCCGGCCACGTGTGCAGCACAATACTACAGGTTAGGGGTCTGGCCGGGATTCTTCCCACGGCCGACGGGATCGATCCCTCGTCCAACCACCACGGTTAGTGGGTTCCACAACTGATCAGCGGGATTTTTGCCGGGATTATCACCCACGGCGGACAGGATTGCCCGTGTCCAAAATACGACCGCTTTTCAGTGTTGGTATCTAACTACAAGAAAAACAACGAAGCAGCGGGATTCTTGCCGGGATTGTCACCCACGGCGGACGGGATTACCCTCGTCAAAAATGCGCCCGCTTACTGTGGTTAGTATTTAAATACAATGGAAGACAACGTGAGATTTCTTCAGTGAGAATTCATTAGTTTATTCACGTGTTACTATGTTAGTTAAGGTTATGTTAAACTACGCGTACCCTGCTGCACTTTTCTATTCTTTCTCTACACTTACGATTTCCTTGCCTGCAGACGCGCCAGTTCGCGACGTCTGTATTCCAGCTCTCTCGATCACCAAGTCCAGAGCCACTCATTGCCAAGGCACGCGCTAGTGTCGGTTGCACAACTCACCACAGCTTTTGCTCTCTCCACCTCGGAGCTTTCGCTCTCTCACAACGAGGTGAAGAGGCGCTGTGTTCGGCAGTGTTGTGCAACCGATCGCTAGCGCATGCATGCCTGCGATGGCGACCGTTGCTTTTAAATTCGAATTCAAACCCTAACCGCTAGCTTAGGACTCATAACAACTAACTTAGTTTAGTGCGCTCCATGCGCTTATTAATGTAGCTTCATTTTCTTAAATCTATCTTAAATTATGCGTATCGCTCCATTGCGTGGTATTATAATATTAATAAAAAATGATAATATAAATGTTGTGGGACGGCGTGTCTCTAACGCCGCCTCACACTCCCTTCTTTCTAGCCAAGGGTCACTGTCCCAGTGGCGTTGATGGTGACCGTGTATAGCGCCTCTCCGTCCACGACGCGGAATCTGCTCCGGCGATACTCTCCCCCCAACCGGCTCACCTCGGCCTGGAGCATCTGGATAGTTGGGGCAGTGAGGATTGTTCCGGGCGGGAAAACTCTCCATCAACGGCTCTAATGTGGCCGCCTCGCTTAGCATTTCATCCACCCCTCCAGCAAGTCGTCCAGGTCCCGCAGGAGTTCGCTCTCCGCAGGGGACGCGGCAGTGGCTACCTGTGGCTCTGCCGGCGCTGACGAAGGGGGCCTCATATGCGGCTTCTCCTCCGCTGCATATGCTGCGCGTACCGGTCCCGGCATCGCCGCAGGTTGGACTGCCTTGTCCGCGATGATTCGGCCCGCTGCCACGGGCGGAGCCGCGCTCTCTGGCGGAACGCATTTTGCTTTCTTCCTGCGGCTCCTGCTTCGTTGTCCTAGTCCGCGACTGCGAAGCCGCTTTCGTAGCAGCGATGGGTCCTCAGCCCTAGCGCGGCGGGTGTTGGTAAACACCCCCGGCTTAAACCGGATACTGACGCGCGGCTCCGAGTGCGAGCCGGCGTCGGGCAGCGCGGGGAATGTTGGGGGTGACGAGGGCTCCTCCACGTAACTCGGGGGATTTCGAGCTTGCGGGACCTCGATGTACAGCGTCCTGTACCTGACGGTTGTGCAGACGAGGAGTCCGTCGTAAGTCTCGACGTTGTTTAACGTGCCCCTGAACAGCGTGTGCCGGTACTGCCGGGGTTGCTCCGTAGTGGGGTCTTCTTCGGCGGGGATCCCTCTCCGAGTGGTCGCCGCGCGACCCTGAACGAGGGTCCGTAGCGTCACTGTCGGCCCCTTCCTGCTCCGCTTCGCTGCTCTCGCAGTCCTCCACGCACGCCTCCGGGGGTGGCTCCGCTGCCTCCTCGTCGCTGATCGCGATGACTTCTTCCTCCATGATTTGATTCCTGTGAACTTAGCTTATTTAATTATACTTTATCAACCTTACTTATCGGTTACTAATCTACAAGTGCAGCTCACATACTACGGAATGTTATTTTATATTAGATCACTACATACTACATTAGAAAAGCAGAAAAAAACAAAACGCGGGGATTATGGGCTGGTGACATTCTTACTCCCTGCCGGTTCCGTCTCACCAGCCTCCTGTGACTGGCACTCCTCGTTGTCGCCGTCCTCTTCCTGATAGAATGGCATTAATTGCATGACGTTGGCCACCCTTCTCTAAACGCACGATATTAGGGGAAATAAATTTTATGACCTTGTAGGGTCCGTCAAACTTGGGCGCTAGCTTCGCAGCGAAGCTCTCGGCGGCGTTAGAGAGTTGATGTTGTCGCAGTAGCACCATGGATCCCAATGACGGTCGCCATTCTCGTCTGCGCAGGTTGTAGTGCCGGCCCTGGTCCTTCGAAGCCCGCTGGAGGTTGCCGCGAACGATATCAAAAATTTCTTTTAGCCTACCTTCCTTCTCCTTTGGGTTTAATGCGCTAGTCGCTGACCCAGGAGTAACCTCGTCGTACAAAGCGGCGGGAAGGCGTGGCTCTCGCCCCTGCATTAGGAATGCCGGACTAAACCCCGTAGAGTCCGCCACACTAGAATTGACCGCCAGCGATATCTCGGGCAGTAGTTCATCCCATGAACTCTGATGGCCCTCGATAAACTGCGCTATCATCGTCTTTACTGTGCGATTTGTCCTCTCCGTCGGGTTCTCTTGGGGACAGTAAGGAGCGGTGTGTTGAACCTCGATGCCTAGGGAATTCATGAATACCTGAAAATTCCGACTCGAGAATTGCACTCCGTTATCGCAGACGAACTTCTTAGGAACTCCAAACCTACTCAGAATCCGCTCTCGGAAAGCCGTTTGCAGGTGGGCCGCGGTTGCTCTTTTGAGGGGCACCAGTTCCACCCACTTCGAAAAAGCATCGTGGAACACTAGCAGCATGGTGTTTCCGCGCTTCGAGCGGGGGAGGGGGCCCACAAAATCGGCGCATAGCACGGCCATTGGTTCCGATACTTGTCTCGTCAGCATTTGACAAGCCGGTTTTCGTTGCTCGCACTTGTATTTCTGGCAAACTTCGCAGCATTTTACATATCGGGCGGCGTCCCGAAACATACCTGGCCAGTAATACCGTTGCGACAGGCAGGACACCGTCTTCCTCACGCCTTGGTGTCCGGCCGTGGGAGCATCATGACATTCCTACAGGACTCTCTTCCTCTGACCACTGGGAACGCAAAGTTTCCAGGGAATGAAATCCTCGTCATCGGCCCGATGCCCCAAGTTCCGATAAAGCTGTCCATTTTCCTCTATGTAGTCCGGGAATTTGGCTGGTTCGTCGGCGATCCTCACGCGCATGTTCTCGGTCCACTTGCACCGGGCCTCCGCCTCCACCGCTTGCTGACAAACCCCCAGAGGATGTCTCGAGAGAGCGTCCGCCACCACGTTAAGTTTACCTCGCCGGTAATGAACGTCGAACTGGAACTGCTGCAGTTCTAGTGCCCAGCGTGCGATTCGACCCGTGGGGCTCTCTATCGAGTTCAACCACTTGAGGGCCAGGTGGTCTGTCACTACGTCGAAATGATACCCTTCGAGATAGCACTGCAGCTTTCTAATGGACCAGACAATCGCCAGGCACTCCTTTTCGGTGGCGGAATAATTCATCTCTGCTTTGAGTAGCTTTCGACTAGCGTAAGCGATCACTCGCTCCTGCCCGTCGACCGTCTGGGTCAGCACAGCGCCGAGCCCATAATCGCTGGTGTCGGTTTGTAGGACGAATCGGGCGGAGAAATCCGGGCATGCTAGTACCGGGGCCGTAGTCAACTTCTCCTTTAGTTGACAGAGCACCTTCTCTTGCTCCTCGCCCCATGACCATCTTCGACCCTTCTTGAGCAGTTCCGTCATCGGTTGTACCAGGGTCGCGAAGTTGGGTACGAATCGTCTGTACCACGAAGCCATTCCCAGGCATTGCCGTAGCTCCTTGCAGTTGGCCGGCGCTTTCAAATTCTGGATAGCGTCCACTTTCTCCGGATCTGTGCAGATCCCTTCTCCGCTAATTACATGACCGAGGTACACCAATCGTTTCCGGAGGAAGCTGCACTTTCCGGTTCAGCTTGAGGTTAGCGGCTCTCAGTCGGCGGAATACTTCCTTCAAGTTGGCTATATGCTGCTCCTTGGTGGCTCCTATAACCACAATGTCGTCTATGTAGGCAAACGCGTGAGGCTCCATCTCCGGCCCCATCACCGTGTTGACCGCTCTCTGAAATGTAGCGCAGGCAGAATGAAAGCCGAACGGCATCAACCGCCATTGATACAGTCCTCGACCAGGCACTGTAAACGCCGTACACTCCCTACTATCGGCAGCCATCGGGATTTGCCAGTACCCCTGTTTCAAATCCAAAGTGGATATGAAGCGAGCGTTTCGCAACCTCTCGAGGATATGGTTAATCCGAGGGACAGGATAAGCATCCGGAATAGAGTGCGCATTGAGCTGTCGGTAATCTATGCACATGCGCCAGTCCCCAGTCTTTTTCTTGACTAAAACTATCGGGGCACTGTGCGGACTACTCGACGGCTCAATCGCGCCTGCCTGGATCAGCTCATCCACCTGCTCGTCGATCACCCTCTGCATCGCCGGGTTTTTAGGATAATACCTCTGATTCAAAGTCTTGTCATCCTTCAACCGGTTTTTATGCTCCGCAATGTGGGACACACCATGTAATCCCTCGAAGAGTGCCAGCTCTGCCTCCAGGAACCCCTTCAGTTCCGGTTCCAGATCCTCTGGCCACTCCGCCTCTGCTTTCGGGGATTCATCCTCCCCGTCCTCCATGTCTTCCACCATCGCCCGCCCCGATAGGGATTCTGATCTAACGAAACGCGGCTGACCCCCGACCTGCGGCAACGTTTCTCGCGGTGCCAACTCTCTAACCTCCGCTTGCAAATCCCCAGAGGCAGTCGCCACTTTTTCAGCCATCGTAGCCGCGAGGCTAGAGTCGGGCTGAGCTGTTGGCGTCCTTGACTCCTCGTTCGTCCGGTCCGGTAAAGATGACGGCCGACGGCTGGATCCTAGCGTCTTTCTGTTACGCCTCCTCTTCCCACGCCGTGGGGGCCTTCTCTCCCTACCCGGCGGGACTTCTCTCGACGGTTCTCCGGCTCTTCCGGCTGGCCCCGCAGACTCAGCGGCCGTTCTCAAAACTAATTCGGCGTTCCCACAACGCACAGTCGCGCCCATCGCGCATAGAAAGTCCATGCCTAGGAGGATATGGTCCATTAAGGAAGGCATCACCAACATAGGCATATTTACCACCTTTCCTGCCATGCCCACGTCCACCCGCAACAGCCTCCCCACCTCCAATGTGGAACCATCGGCCAGTCGAATCTGGGTCTTCACAATCTGAGTTTCCCCCTGAATCGCCCACCTGCGCACGCAGTCTTCACTTATAAAGCTGCGAGTCGCCCCTGTGTCGAGGATAGCCGTCATGACCTTCCCATCGACCTCTAGGGCGGCGACGATTCGACCGCCTTCCACGACGAGGGGACACCTTACTGTCGGGTCGCGGGAGCATTGGCGTCGCCCTGACCCTGACCTAGGGAACGCCACGGATCGTTTCCCGCCCTCCTGGAGCCGCAACAGTTCTGGGTGCTTCGCCAATGCTGCCCGCATTGCCTACAAAATTCCACCCAAGCGTTCGTACAGTCTCTCGCAAAGTGGCCCTCCTGTTCGCACCGATGACAGGCGCGGCGTGAATTAAACCCGGGCCCACCGCTCTGAGATATCATCTGATTGGCCGCGTCCCCCGGGGCTGGTAAGGCGGGGACGCCCACAGCTGGGGCCCTGATCCCCGCTGGTCAGGCTCGGAAAGGATTGTGGGGCCTTCCGCCAGGTGCCACGCTGGGACTCTCATATTCCGCGGCCATTTGTGTCAGTTGACTCAGGGTTGAGAAATCTTGCCGACGTACATATAACTTGTACTCCGGGGCAGCATTCTCGTAAACCCGACGCAATACTTGGGTAGCGCTATACCCTGCGTAGTGCATTAGCGCTCGAATATCGATGAGGTAGTCTTTAAACGCTTCACCCTCGCGCTGCCGGCGGGATCTGATCTGATCCTCGAGGCGCTCAAAATACTGGGGAGGCAAAAAGAACTCCAGAAATCCACTCTTGAATTCCGCCCAGGTCACATCTCTCAACCCGCTGGTGAGAAACCAGCGAGCTGCCCTGTCCACGAATATTTCGCTGACAGCCCGAGGCACGCGGTCGAGGGCGATGCCATAAGTTATTGCCCGTTCCTCCAACAGTTCCAAGAACTCTCCGACTGCCCGTCATATTTCAATCCCCACTTGCGCACCTGTTCAGCCACCCCCCGGGGCGGCCTGGCCCCCACCGACAAACCGGCAGTGGGCTGGTCATGGGGATTTTCTAAACCCCGGAACACCTCGACGCCTGTTTCCCCGGTCTTGATCCAACCTAATCGCGGGCACCGCCGCACCAGCGGACTTGCCCACTGCGCTTGTCCGAGCTTGCAATGCATCACGTATTTGCGCATTCCCAAGATCCGGTTCGGATCTATGGCGGCTCTGCCCCCCTAGGCTCAGCATGCCGACTTCGGCTGGTGGCTCCAGCATTTTAGGGAGCTGCGCCTCGAGAGTGGCTAGCCGAGCCCACGTCTCGGGAGAGTGGTTGCCCGCTTGGACGAAAGCGCAGAGCCGTTTCCGTAAGTCCTCCAGAAGACCTTCACTACTCAGGCCGAATTCAAGGGCTATGGCCACCAACTCCTCCTTACGCTGCTGGTGAACCCAGCGGACGCCCACTCCCGGATTTTTTGACTCACCTGCATCGACCATGGTGACGGTCAATTATGTATATAATAACGAGTTCCACTTTAGTTTACTTTAAAAAAATATAACTTTATTAAAATAGAAAACTTAAAGCGAGTTGAACATCGGAGTTTGATAATAATTCAAGACTAAATATTAAATGTTTTGACGTCGCTTAGCAAACCTCGGCTGTGAGCTTTTGGAGATGGAGCTTTGCGCTCTAATATAAACAGAGGGAGATCTTAGGGATCGCTCTTTTGAGTTGAAGAATATTTGGGTGCTAAGCAACAGCCTGGATTTGTGCCGCGTCGGCAGATTTGACCCTTGGTGGGAATAGCAATTCTAGCGGATGTTTATATTAACTGTTTCGATAGTGGGAGCGCTTTAATTGTTATTTTCACCAGCTTGTTATTCTTATTGATATCTTATTTCTTGATAGGGGGAATTTGTGCTAGAATATTTAGGTAATTGGCCTGTCCTCAGGCGGTAATATTGGGATATAGTCTGGGTTCGGATTCGAGTACAATATTTGCAATTTCATTTGAGATTGGATTTAATTGGAGATCATTTGATGGTGGGCTGTTTCTGTTTGTTTTTTATAGTTAACAATTATTTTGCGTGGTATGCTTTTATACTTATAGCTAAAATACTAATAACTTGAAAAACATTGTAGTCTTTTGTTTGTTGTTATATGATTTCTTTTGTCTGTATATAGGAAAGTGGTTCTAATTTAGTTACATTATTGTTTACATAAATAGCTTGTGTGTAATCTAACATAGTATTTGTGATCAATATTTCTTCTAGTTGAATTGAACAATTAAATGCTTTTATAATATTATTACTTTCTATTGTTATATCTCTATTTATACAATTTTGATTTAAAATGGATTTAGGTTTGTTCCAAGTTATCATTATATTAGGCTCTACATATTTTATTTCAAAAGTTTTATGTGTTTTTGAATATCTACATTCGGTTGTGTCTTGATTTAAAATTCCTGTTATACACTTGATCATTACTAAATCTTTCGTTTTTACGGTATATGCTTTATTATTTTGTATGAAGTATTTGTCATGTATAATTTCAGTTAAAATGTTTCTGCTTTCGTCTGGGTATGGGACAATTTCAAAAATTGGTGCATTGATGATTTCACGGGGAATATGGGAAATTATCAAAATTTCATTTGCAGTTGTTTTCAACCATGTAGAAGTCTTAATATTTAAAATTTTTTCAGAGTTTACGTGTGTTAATGGGCTGTGTTTTAGTAATTTAGGGTTGAATATGCCTAATCTTGTTAACTGCATTCCTAGCTCTATGTTCTCGATATATTCTGTAAATTCTTGTGGATTAAACGTAGTTATTTCTAATTTGTTGTCTGCTTCGTTAATATATGTTAAAGTGATTGTGATTTCTATTCCTCTATTTATTACATCGATTATTTCATTTAGTTCGTTTGCTTGAACGCTATTTTCTGATAGGTTATTTATTTTGGATTCTAATTCTGCTTTATCTTCCTGATCTAATGTGCCAAATAGGTATTTATAAAATGTTCCCATAAAATTGATAAGGCCTCTTTTGTTTCGTTTTGCTATTCTTATGAGGTTCATTTCTCTTTCCAATTTTTCTGTTAAATATTGAATTTGGGATCATTTTTCAAATTCTTTAGCTTGTTTCATTAAATTATTAAATGTATTTTCGATTTTTGTAAGATTAACTGTTAAGTAATGGTTTTCGTAATTTATTGGTAAGTTTATAGTTCCCGTTTTAAATATAAGGTAACCGTTTTTTGATTGGATTGGGTTTACTTCTAAGCTTTGGCCATTGGTTTGTTGGATAAAATACATTAGTAAGAATTGTATTGTGAAAAGTATTATTTTATGTTGCAGCTTCCTGATTTGAGTTGTCATTAGGCGATGATCTGGAATTATCGTATTTGCTGTTGTTAATTTTCTTTTTCTTTTTAAATTTAGATTTGTAATGTATTATTTTTCTGCCTCTGTTAGTCTCTTCGAAATGTTTTTCGTCTACTTGTCTCAAATTACCGGTCTTTTTAAAAGGGTTGGTTGATTTTGAACGTACCAGAGGTGATTGTCTATAATTAGTTTCATTTTGAAAATCTGTACGTTTTTCATTTAGTTTATCTATTTGAGTTGTTATGTTCAGCTGTGTGTTATACTCTGGGGTTCCTGCGTATATAAAAATGTCTGCTGGTGTTCTACCTGTTGTATTATGAACGGTTTTGTGATTATATGTGTAAAGAATTATTTCAAATCTAGTAAGCTTATTTTCTGGATCTGATTCGCCATTTATTATTCTTAATTTTTCATTAACAGTTTTATGAAATCTTTCTACGTCAGATATGCCATTTTTACTTGTTGTAATATTTATGTCGACTCCTTCAGCTTTTAGCCATATTTGTAATGCTGAGCACATGAATGCTGAATCTTTATCTGCTTTAATTTCTTTTGGTTTTCCCATTTCATTGAAAATTTTGAGTAATGCTCTTTTAGCTTTTAACCAATCTCTACCATTTACTTCGATTAGGGACGCGAATTTTGAATAAATGTCTATGCAAGGAAGAAATTGTTTATTATCTACCATATAAAAATCTATAACATATTTTTCTCTGGGATTGAAAGTTTCTGGCGTTAACTCAAAAGCTAACTTTGTATCTCTATGTTCTGTTTTTGCAATGTTACAAGTTTGACATTCATAAATAATATTTTGGATTAGGTTTTGGTAATCTGGATAATAATATTTTTCCTTAAATAAAGTGGTTAGTTTCTGTATACCTGGGTGTAATAATTCTTTATGGGTTTAAATAACGAATTCTTTGAATTCAGCATATGTTTGAATATCTTTTAATTTTTTTGTTGATCTCATTACTTTGGTTAAATTGTTGGGACTGATTATTTGTAAGAAGGCGGTTTGAAAAGTTAAGAAATCTGTTTCGCAATGAAAATAGATTACGATTCTCTTTGTACATAAGTATTCTTTGATTAGTTCTTTGGCATGGGTGTTTGTAATTTCTTTATACATAATTTGTATTTTGGTTTTATGAAAATAATGTATTACCTTTACATCATTTGTACTGTGTTTAATAAATTCGATCTGCCTATTGTAGTAGTTTATTGGTCTTTCCGTAATTGAGATATAATTTTGATTATCTTCGTGTGCACTGTGCACAGTTGCTGCTGTACTGTTAGGAGTTTCTCCTAATAAATTTTCTTCAAGTTTAATTATTGACAAGGCATCGGCAACATAATTTTCTTTGCCAGGGACATATTTTATAAGATAGTCAAATTCATTTAATTTGAATTTCCATCTTTGAAGTTTCATGTTTTGCTCTTTAACATTGTTTAACCAAACTAGGGGTTTGTGATCACTGATGACTTCGAATTTCCTGCCAAAAAGATAGGACCTGAAGTATTTGGTGGCCCAAACAATAGCAATAGTTCTTTTTCTATTGCAGAATAATTTATTTCGTGTTCGTTTAATGTTCTACTTGCATAGCATATTGGTTTATGGCTTTGTGATAACACGGCACCTATAGCAATATTGCTTGCATCTGTAGTTAACGAAAAAGGTTTTTCGAAGTTTGGATAAATAAGTATCAGATCAGATGTGATAAGTAATTTTAATTTTTCACATGCTGAGCTGTATTCTTTGTTTTTTATGTCAATTGTTGCATTTTTCTTAAGTTTTAATGTCATGGGTTTTACGATTTGGGCAAAGTTTGGAATGAATTTCCTATAATATCCGCAGAGTCCTAGAAATGACTTGATTTCTTTCGTTGTTCTGGGTATTGGGAAATTGGTAATTGCAGTGACTTTTATTGGATTTGGTTTTATACCCTCAGTTGTGACAATGTGACCGAGGAACTCAGTTTCTTTTTTCAAAAATTCACATTTGTCCAACTGTAATTTTAAATTGGCTTTCCTGAGTTTCTTAAAAACTCTTTTCAATGATAATATGTGTTCTTCCAATGAAGTGGAATACACTATTATGTCATCCATGTAGACTAAAAAATCTTTATAGATTAAATCCTCTAAAAGGTTGTTCATGCAACGTTGAAAAGTTGCAGGAGCGTTTTTGAGTCCAAATGGCATGCGAGTGTACTCGTAATAGCCATTTTTTGTCGAAAAAGCTGTCTTTGGGATTGAATCAGCATCCATTTGGATCTGATGAAAGCCTTTCGCCAGGTCAATGGTAGTGAAATATTGACATTTACCAAGTTTGTCTAATATATCATCTATAACTGGTATTGGGTATTTATCGTCAACTGTAATTTCATTTAAGTTTCGATAGTCAATTACTATCCTAAACTTTTGTTTTCCTGATGCATCACTTTTCTTTGGTACAATCCAAATTGGTGAGCAATAAGGAGAATTTGATTTCCGTATAATTCCTTGATTTATCATTTCTTTCATTTGGATTTCGACCTCTTTGTCGTAAGCTTGAGGGTACTTATAAGGTCGCTTGTAAATAGCATCTTCATGTTTAGTTTGAATGACATGTTTGATTGTACTGGTGAAAGTCAAATTTTCACTTTCCTTGTACTGTATGTCTCTAAACTCATGAAGGATTTTGGTTAGTTTTGATTTTTCTTCCTCATTGAGGTGTTCTAATCTGAACTGGTTACTTTCTATTAATTCATTTTCGATTGCAAAATTAAACGGTTGGTCTGATGTAAATGGCGGATCAAGGCAATCAAATTTTGTATCTTCCATATGAGATGGATCAACACGATTGACTGCGGTCTTGTCCTTTAAAATTTCTTCATGATTATATCTCATGATAAATGGGTAATCGCTTAGGATAACAGTTTCCTCTTTATAATTTATGTTTGCTTCGCAAGCTTCGAGATATTCCCTGCCTAATAATACATCGTAATTTTCTGAAAATTCGTGTATGTAAAATCTTTGGTGTTGTGGGCAAAGTTTACTAGGGGCTAGGGAAATACATTGGTTTAAACAAATGTTTCCTTTTATCGTCTGAACTTCTAAATGACAATTTTTAATTGGGAAATTTAAAAAGTTATTTTTCATTAAATTTATTGAGGAGCCTGTATCGATTACGCATTTGAGGTGAATGTTGTTCATGATTAATCGAATGAAGGGGTTTCTTTTAGTTCTTGGTCCGAGGCTGCGTGAAGAAAATTTTCAGCAGTATCCATTTTAGATTGACCACTAGAACTTTCGCGTTGTCTTTTGAATGGCTGATTTGAAGTGTTGGCTGAAGTTTTGTTTTGTTGGTAGTTCATTTGGTTTTGAAATCTACCTTGATTTAGATTTTGTTGAAATGCTTTGTGCAACTGTGGGTTGCTTTGGCTTGGGGTTTGAAAGTTTTGATTGGCGTTATTTGTGATTGATGGGCTTGCCACAGGATAGAAATTTTGAAAGTTTCCCCTATTCCTGCGAGTATCACTACTGTTTGACGTAGTTGAAGTACTGGGTTTCGAACGGTCAGTATTTTTGTTTTCGTATAGTCCCTCTCTTTGAGCTACTTGTTTTAATTTGGTTATTGTTGTGATATCGTACCTAGCCAGAGTCATAAAAGATTTGTACTCAAGGTCTTCGACAAACTTACGGATATTTCCGTTATAGTTAGTGTTATAAAGTCGTCGGAGAAGTTCCTCGAAGGGCGTCTGTGTTTTGAATTCATCGATGAGTGCGTTCCTCAATTGATTCCAGTCTGTAGCTCCAGATAGCTGTGCGACTCGCTGTGCTGCTCCAGAGGTTTGTAGTTCGATGGCTGCGAATAAAACGTTGTGTTGTCTCAGGTCTTGGGTGGGGTAAAGCTGCATTATGTAGTCCACTCTTCTCATGAATGCTGTGAGATCTTCAGTTTGTCCATCAAAAGCGGGCACTTGTTCGATTTGTCCAAGAGCTTGCTTCAGGAGAAGCTCTGACAAAACCATTGGTGGTGTTGATGGGCTGGCTGGGGTTGCCATGATTGATGTTGATTGGTGGATTTATTTAATTGTTCTTTTAGATTTTCATTGTATTGTTGTGGCCTGGGATTTCAATTATCCTTTAGCGGTCACAAAGCACTGTTAACAAAGTTTGTCACGTTTCGTAAGCACAAGCACTGATTCTGTTTCGCCTAGGACTTCAATTGTCCTTTAGTGGTTAATACTTTTCTTGTAACTTGTACACGCACGTATGTTCTTTGGCGGATATGTATTTTTTTTTTTTTTTTTTTTTTTTTTTTATTTGGACGTTGATGTACTAAACGAGCAGTACACTCAAGTGGCCCAAACGACACCAAGCACGGGCTTGTTGACGCGCGGACAAAGAGACAAAGACGGACAAACAATTGTATTGTAAACAACAAAAAACAAAACCATAAATTAACTATAAGCTAGATAAGTAAGAAATAATTGAAATATTCAAAGATTGCACAGAAGAAGAAGTAGTTATAAATTGAGAAAGATTGTTATAGTTACAACAAAGTACTCGGAAAGGGTTATGAATAGCATAATTAGTAACACAGGATTGAAGAGAAAGAGGTAAAAAATTTCTAGAAGTTCTGATCGGGACAGCAAAACTAATTTGGCTAATTAATTCAGATGAATCAATTTCACCAATAATCAGTTTGTGTAGAAAGACTACACCAAGCATTGTTCTCCGATCAGAAAGAGAGGGAAGATTAATTAGTAAAAGTCGACTACGATAAGGAGGCAAGCGAATGTTAGTATTCCAGTTCAGACCTCGGAGGGCAAAGAGTAGAAATTGTTTTTGAACAGATTCTATTCTGTCCTGATGAATCTTATATTGGGGACTCCAAATACAAGACCCATATTCCAGAATAGGTCTGACAAGTGACATATAAAGTAGTTTAGTAATATAGGGATCGTCAAATTCTTTCGACCAACGCTTTATGAAACCCAAGACGCCAAATGCTCGATTAGCAATAGATGCAATGTGCTTGTCAAACTTCAGTTTAGGATCCAAAAGAATACCCAAATCAGTAACCGACATAATACGTTCAAGCGGTTTACAATTAAGAACGTAATTAAATTCAAAAGGAGTTCGCCTACAAAAAGACATAACTTTACATTTATTACAATTAAGATTTAAGAAATTTACCATGTCTGAAAACTGTCAAGATCAGTTTGCAGCCTGACACCAAGAAGATTGTCAGTGGCCGACATACAAAGTTTAACGTCATCGGCGTACATGAGAACCCGAGAGTGATTTATAACAGAAGGCAGATCATTTATAAAAAGCGTAAATAACAAGGGGCCGAGATGACTTCCTTGTGGAACTCCAGAATAAACTTGAACAGGTTTAGAAACTAAACCATTAAAAAAAACTTTTTGGGTTCTAAAATTTAAGTAGCTTGAAATCCACAGAATTAGGTTATTAGGAAAACCTAAAAGATGGAGTTTACGCAATAAAAGATTGTGATTAACGGAATCGAAAGCTTTACTAAAATCAGTGTAAATGACATCAGTTTGCATTTTATTTTGAAAACCATGTATAACAAACGTAGTAAATTCCAATAAGTTAGTGGTAGTAGATCTATGTTTCACAAACCCATGCTGGTAGGGTGAAATAATAGATCTACAAAGATATTGCAGCTGAGAAGTTATCATTTTCTCAAAAGCCTTAGGAATCGCAGACAACTTAGAAATACCTCTATAGTTACAGACATTTGACTTGTTACCTTTCTTAAGGAGAGGAATAATAAATGATTCTTTCCAAACTTTTGGGAAAGAGCATAACTCAACAGAAAGTTTAAATAAGCTATACAGGGGTTTCAAAAGACCTTCAGCGCAGTACCGAAGAACACATCCTGGTACTCCGTCAGGTCCCGGTGAAAATACCGGTTTTATGGCCTTTAGATCACTTAAAAGCGAGCTTTCCGTAATTAAAGGTCCAAAAATGCAATTAGAAACATTTACACGATATGGATAAGGCGATCTTAATTGATCATCTTGAACGCTGTAAGTTGTTTGAAAAAATTCGGCAAATAAATCGGCGATAGCCTGATCAGAATCCGCGGTCTTTCTTTCAAAAAACACAGTTGATGGAAGTGTTGATGATCTACGCTTGGAATTGACAAACGTATAAAACTTTTTAGGATCATTTCGAAACTGCAGTTTGCATCTTTCGAGATAATCTTTATAGCATATGGTATTAAGAACAGAAAAATTGGACCGTGCAATCAGATAACGCGAAAGATCCAAGAAAGAGCCAGTTTTCTTGAACTTTTTGTACATTCTTGATTTTCTATTTTTCAAGCTAGTTAGCTCCCTCGTATACCAAACAGGTTTATTAGACCTGCATGGAACACATAAGGGAACACATAAATCAAGTAAGGTGTTTAAAGTCGAATAAAAAATCGAGACTGCACTATCCAAATCCCTGCACCCATATAGCCGGGACCAGTCAGTCTGTAATAAGAGCTGAGAGAGCTTTGAAAAATCGGTTTTCCGAAATTGACGAGCTCTCTTTGTAGGCTCATTACAAAAATTAGGAGCCCGGACAGGTAAGTCCATCAACACCTCCAAAGTCGGATGATAAGGGTCTTCAGGAAAGGATATGGGATTAGTAAGAGAAACAGATAAGAAAGCGGGATCCAAAACAAAAATAAGATCAAGCATCTTATTTAGAGAATTTGGGATATCATTGATCTGACACAATGACATCCCAAAAAGATTATCAAGAAAATCATGTTGCGTCGTGGAAGTCAAAACGTTGGAGTCAGAACACGAAATCCATTGTGTTCCGGTAATATTGAAATCACCAAGAACAACAAGAACATCACGATCAGAGAGCAACGATAAAACAGAATGTATAGCAGAAGCATGCGAAGAATAGACTGAGTTGTCTGAAGAAGGAGGAATATAAGAACATGTAATGTAAACATCAATGCCACATATACTCAGTTTGACAGCAACAAATTCAATATCCATAGAACTATCGGTTATTACTACTTCCGAAGATAAATCAGCATCAATAGCAATAAGTACACCACCACCAATACGTGGGGAACGATCTTTTCTATAAATGGAGAATTTGTTAGAAAGAATTTCAGAATTATGAATGTCGGGCCTTAACCAAGTTTCAGAAAAGGCAACGACATTAAAATGAAAGGACAGGCTATTTAGATAAAGATTACTAAGTTTACTACGAAGCCCTCTTACATTCTGATAGCCCAAAGAGAGGGAGGATGTTAGTTTTTTGAGCTATTAGAAGGTCCTTGAGGTTGAACAGGTCTAGTAGATTTAGAGGAAGATGAAGGCAATACAATCGGAGTCCGATTTTTCTTTTTCACAGTGTATTCCTTTACTATTAGGTGATCGGGCCAGAATTCTTTACAACAAATTTCGTTGAAATGATTGACCGGAACACTTATTTTAAACGACGATATCTCCCGTTGATATGAAAATTGGAATTTTTCCACCGAAATTTTGGCATCAGATTTGGCCTGAATAAAGGCCAAGACATCATCAGATGTAGTATCAGGGGACAGCCTAGAAACAAAAATTTGTTTTTTTTGGTGGAACACCTACCAGAGTCATTTTAACAGCAGCAGCAGTAACTGCATTTGTTAATTGACCGTTTGAGACAGCTGTTGTATTAGCGCTGTCATGTTGATCGGCAACATCAGCACTGACAACAACCGAATCAGAAGCTTCAACGGTGTCAGGAGGAACCACATCCATAGACAAAGCAATGCCATCCATACTGACAGTCGTTTGAGGAGAAGGGGACGAAAGATTAATTAGAGCAGGAGCAGACACGGTGGGTGAGAATGAAGGAACTGAAAGTTCATTCGGGCCAATAGACAGCCTAAAATTGGCCTTTTTTCGCCTTGGAGACTCATTCAAGAGTTTCATGCCCTTATAATTGGCATCCAAAGCTGAGAAGCTATCGAACAGCGCTTTAAACTGGCCGAAAAGATTCCCAAAGCCACTTTTAGTCTGCCTCATGAATCCCATCATATCCCTTTCGACATCCCTACATGACTCACAAGTCCATTTTAAGCCAGATTTGGCTTGAATTAAATCAACAATACGGCCGTTTAGGCCAGCACATTTTTCGTGTGAAATATTATCACACAGCCAGCAACAAACAAAACCCGTCTTAACGTTTGCTCGCACCTGGCAATTTTTGTTGTAACAGACAACCATTTTAAAGAAAATAATTAAAAGAATACACAAGAAACAAGAAAAAAAAAAAGTAAGGGAAAATATTAAGGATTAGAAAATAAAATTATATTATTAGGCACACTAGGGTTAATTGCTAAAGATGCTAAGTTTGTACTTACAAACACACACAACAATAGACAATAACAAGAGAACGAGAGCGCGAGCGCGAGCACGAACCGAAGCACAACGGAATTTAGCCACAGAGAATGAATGGAAAACGGAACACCGCGACCAACACCAACAACAAAGCTTAGAGAGCCCGCTGAGAGGGAAAGAATAAAGAGAGCACAATGAGAGCGACGTTAGAGCGCGAAAGAACGCGATGCACAGCACAAAGTGAAAATACAAAAACAAAATATCAGCAGGCGGCAATGTAAAATGCACAAACAGATTGTTTGGGCTGCGATTTGTTGTTGTATTTAAACACAATTTAATGATCTTATGATTATTAAGTTAGTTTAAACTTTCTTGAAACACTACCGATGTAACAAAAAAGCCACTGAATCTTATTTACAACAATTACAAATAAAAAACAGATTTAAACGGGGAAAAATAAACAAATGCGAAGCGCAATAAAAAAACACGTCCGTTGGCTAGAGCGAAGCGAATGCGAATTTTGGTTTAATAAAGTTCAACTTTGCACTTGACTTTGGATTTGCGGATCCTTAGTAGTCTTTTACTTTAGTTGATTACAAACACTTCACATATCCTACCGGCTGCGCCAATAACGAGTTCCACTTTAGTTTACTTTAAAAAAATATAACTTTATTAAAATAGAAAACTTAAAGCGACTTGAACATCGGAGTTTGATAATAATTCAAGACTAAATATTAAATGTTTTGACGTCGCTTAGCAAACCTCTGCTGTGAGCTTTTGGAGATTGAGCTTTGCGCTCTAATATAAACAGAGAGAGATCTTAGGGATCGCTCTTTTGAGTTGAAGAATATTTGGGTGCTAAGCAACAGTGTTCATAAATGAACATACTTTTTGATCACCCCTCGGAATGCGCCACGACATGTGCAACGCTCAAGTGACACAAAAAGGTCACGACGGCATAAAATTACCACACGGGTCGAAATCTCAGTTCTCAGCAATACTAAAGATCGAATTGACATAAGCGAGCCTGCATGTATGTGGGGGTAGATAAGAACATAGAGCACAATGAGTAAAGAAATGTAGAGCAGATTAGAATGTGGAGCACAGGGGGTCAAATAGCTAGTATATAAGACAAGATCAGACTAGACAATGAGTAAAAGAGAACCAAACATAATGTAAGACAACTGTCGACTCTATCTAATAATTACATAAGACAATACAATAAGTAGGAAGAAGTCAGAAATATATGAATACTATATCTAACTCTGTCTATTAGTACATAAGAAAACCTTTAAAAACGCATGCAACTTAATAAACGAGGTCAGTTCATAATTATAACTCGAGAGTGTTTTACTTAGGGATTGGCCTGCGTGCAGAAACATTGAGATCTGAGTCAGCAAGTAACTTTGCGACAAGTCTTAATACATTTGCATGCATTTGGTCCTTCGAGCAATTTAGCTCTGTGACTGCCAACTGTAGCAGATACTTTAATCGGTATCGCACAGACAAGTCCATTGATAGCACCTGTCGTGCATCGTGGCAAAGTTAGGGATAATAAAAACTAAAAATAAAAATATCCTGTGTCTACGAGTGACTGCAGCGTGGGATTGGACGAACGGCGGTGGAGCAACAAAACAAGCGGCGCTGGAATTTGAGCGGCGAGGGAGTCAGCAACGAAGCGTTAAAAGAGCGGCGCGGGATCGGAGTTGACGAAATTTTTTAAACGGCAAGGATCTGCGACTGGACGACGCAGAAAAAGTGCTGCGCGGAATCAGTGCTGATCAACAACTTAGCGACGTGGGAATCGACTGAACTGGACGACGCAGGAAAAGTGCTGCGCGGGATCAGGGTCCGAAACCCAAGGTAAACGGTGCAACAACTTAGCGACGTGGGAATCGACTGAACTGGACGACGCAGGAAAAGTGCTGCGCGGGTCAGGGTCAGAATCCCAAGGTAAACGGCGCATCAATTAAAAAAAAAAAATACGGTGAAAATCAGCGACTGGACGACGCAGGAAAAGTGCTGCGCGGGATCAGAGCTGATAACCAAAAAGTAAGCGACATGGGAACATCTACTTGACGAAGCAGTAAAGAACTGCTCGAAATCAGAGTTGGGAGCCCTGGATAAACGGCGCAACAAAAAAAAAAAGAAGCGCTACGCTGGAAAGTGGTAAACGGAACCCACAGCAGCGCAACATTGTAACGTGCGGCGACACGAGAGAAAAAAAAAACAACCCTTAAAAAGTGGCTCTGTATACCACAGAGGGAAACAAATAGTAACAATTGTTGCTAAAAATAAATCAAAAACAACAAAGCAACCAGATTGTAGCAACATCTGGACGTGGAGGAAGAAAGCGACGTGGGAACCAGGAACTGGACGATGCTGGAAACGATCTGTTCGGGTCAGAATTGGCAACCCAAAATATCGGCGCAAGAAACAAAAATAGTTCTGTAGAAGTGGTAAACATAACCAACAGAAGCGAAAAATTCTAACGTGCGGCGACACGAGCAGTAAATAAAGATAAATAAAATTTAAAAAAAAAAAATTTTAAAATGGTTTACACACTTGAGCAGCTCAATGCAGTGGATGCTAGTCAATGTGCCATATACGCGCAATTGCAAAGCTGGGGCGAAGAAATAATAGAGGACGACTGCCCAAGTTTGGATTGGGCAACAAAAGTTCAAGAGCAATGGGAATTGTTCAAGAAACAAAATCAAATTCTTCAGGAAAATACACATGTATTCTTTTGGGGAAGCGATTTTTTTAACAAAGAAAAAAATGAGAGTCGGATAAAAGAATTTAACAGCGCAATATTCGACTTGGAAAAAACATTGAATCGTGCCGGACAAGACCCGATACAAAATCAAAACGATCAAGACGAGCTTAAAGAAGACTTTGAATGGTTAACAGAAGCCTTCGATATACTGAAATCCCATGGGCAAGCAACGCCATCAATACGAATTCGCTACGAAGAGCTCACCCAAGAAAAAATGCAGAAGGAAAGTTTCCTGAAATTGGGAAAAAGTTTACGGAAAGGTAGTGCGCTAAGTATGCAACATATCCATTTTATGAAAAAGTATCCGGAGCCACAAACATATGGTGAACTGGATAAGAATGAAGAAGAGCAAAAAGAAGAGATACCTGAAGAACCAGAGACATGGGAGGAGAAAACAGAACAACACACACAGTCAAAGGAGAAATCCAGCAAGGATGACAAAGTGCAACCTGTTTCCCATGCCGTACAAAAAGGTTCAGAAGATCAGGTGCATCAGCAACAGGAAAAAGATGACAAGCAGGAGCAGAAGATGGACGAGCAAGAGACAGACGAATTTATGGATAGCGTTGGACATGCCGAAAATGATACGAACGACGGCGATCACCAAGCCGTTGCGGAAGCCAAGAAAATCGTATCGCAAGAGGATCGAGAGAATGAAAACCAAACTCTGGAGAGGCGAAAACAAGGACGCAACAATGAGGAACGCATGCTACGTAAAGCAGAACGAAACAAACTAAAACCGCTAAAAAAGATCGATCAACTTAAGGACTCCAAGCCCAATAAAAGCGTACAACAGGAGCAGGCGGAACAAGAAACAGAGGCCGAGAAGGAGCCACAAAGCAGAGAGAAAACCACTTTGGACAATGTCACAGAGAAGCAATCGACGCAAACAAAGCACCAAAAGGAAGAGGTGCAAAAGGAAAGGATAGAATGTCATTTTATGCCGCCGGCAAGTCCTCACTTCGGAGGAAATGAAGACAACACACTCAAATACGTGGACATGCTAGCACAAATTGAAGATATAATGAACTATCGATCATTATATAAGATGGACAATAGCAAGGAATTCGATGACGTTCCGATGCTGAAGATGACCGAAAGTCAAATCAATAAGAAAATCTGGTTAACGGATCGTTGGAAATTACTATCCAATGTGAAAACAAACTTTTGGCAAAAATGGAAAGACTTAGTTGAAATGGCAAAAAGAGTCACAAAAGTTAGAAGTCGGAAAAATAGTACGAATGAAAAACGAGAAAAGAAGTTCGACAAAATGGTCACTCGGACGAGTAGAAGAAACCCACCCTGGAATGGACCTGCCGAGGTCAACACAGTCAAGTGCTTCAAATATCAGCACAAGGCATCTTGCAGCAACAAGAAGGATGCACTGCCCGTCAAGACAAGCACTTACTGACGGTATCCCAAGTAATTACAACAGCGGATGACATTCAACATCAAGTAGCACCATTAATTAAGCTAGCAAATAATATTCCGGTTAACAAAATAAAACCCATTACAAATAAGCTATAAATAATACAGAAGAAATCAATAATATTAAGAAATTATTAGAAGAACAAAAACTTGATAACTTTAGGTTGAGAAATATTGAATTTTACCATGTATCAGTACACACCTCTGTAACACTAATAATTGTTGTAATGATAGCGATACGTACAATGTATATAATAAGGGAATGTAAAACAGAAAATTAATGTAAAGTTCGGATCACCACCAACAACCACTTAAGCATGGCCCCCGGCAAAATGTTCATAAATGAACATACTTTTTGATCACCCCTCGGAATGCTCCACGACATGTGCAACGCTCAAGTGACACAAAAGGGTCACGACGGCATAAAATTACCACACGGGTCGAAATCTCAGTTCTCAGCAATACTAAAGATCGAATTGACATAAGCGAGCCTGCATGTATGTGGGGGTAGATAAGAACATAGAGCACAATGAGTAAAGAAATGTAGAGCAGATTAGAATGTGGAGCACAGGGGGTCAAATAGCTAGTATATAAGACAAGATCAGACTAGACAATGAGTAAAAGAGAACCAAACATAATGTAAGACAACTGTCGACTCTATCTAATAATTACATAAGACAATACAATAAGTAGGAAGAAGTCAGAAATATATGAATACTATATCTAACTCTGTCTATTAGTACATAAGAAAACCTTTAAAAACGCATGCAACTTAATAAACGAGGTCAGTTCATAATTATAACTCGAGAGTGTTTTACTTAGGGATTGGCCTGCGTGCAGAAACATTGAGATCTGAGTCAGCAAGTAACTTTGCGACAAGTCTTAATACATTTGCATGCAAACAGCCTGGATTTGTGCCGCGTCGGCACTATTCCCTTGGTGGGAATAGCAATTCTAGCGGATGTTTATATTAACTGTTTCGATCGTGGGAGCGCTTGAATTGTTATTTTCACCAGCTTGTTATTCTTATTGATATCTTATTTCTTGATAGGGAGAATTTGTGCGAGAATATTTAGGTGGCTATGTGCATTACATCACTGCGGACGGCAGTCCGCGCTAGTGACGAAAGCAGCACGAAGGGTGCGAAGGCGACTATCATATATACACAGGAAGAATGGAAAATTTGCTATGACTGTCCGATCGGGTCGAGTTATGTACCGATCGAAAGGTATCAATTTGACTTACAAATGAGCATACTAAGGCTTTTGGAAACTCACCTGGTTCGTGAGAGCCGTTGGAGCCTTTTCGATTTTTATTTTATATTTTTACTATTCTAATCAAAAATACGCGTCGAATGACACCTTGATCATCAAAATCCGATCACTGGTTCAAAAGATAATTAATTTTGAAATTTTTATTGCCCTTCTCAAAACGAGATGAAAAGTCAGTCTGTTTGTTTGTTAGTTTGTTTGTTTGTCTGTTTGTTAGTATCAAAGCGTTGATTTAGCTTAAAAGTTTGAATGAGGACTTGTTCCCGATCAAAAATCTAGAAACGTTTGTTCTACGACTTTTTCGAAAAAAAGCTAGTTTAGCGGGAAATCGCTAAAAACCGCTAAAACCCCTGTAGCATCCAAACGATATGAGCTACAGACGTGATCTATATATCGTTGGAAAGGTATTTTGAAGGGCTTTTTTTTAAACTTTTTCTCTAAAGTGCATAGGTAAAAAGCAACAGGTGAAATAAAATATTTTGTCCCACATTTTGGCGGTTTTTGAGAAAACGACGCTAACGATTTTTTTTAACTTTCAATATGTTGTAGTGTGTAAAATTTCGCGTTTTTTGATATATGAAAGAAAAAATTTTACCAATGGGCTTGGAAGATATTACTTATTAACTGAATATACCTTTTACCTTTACACTACTGCATGTACATATGCAGTATGTATATGTACATGTAAATCGCCAAAAACCACAGCATCCAAACGATAGAAGCTACAGATGTGATCTATATGTCGTGGCGCTATCAAGTTGATAGCAGCCTCAGTAGGCTTGGTGTTGGCTTTGTTGGCCTATTGTATTTGCTTAGTCATGACGTCTTGTCATTTACTGCAGTGTTGGTAAAAGATTGCAGTAAATAGAGTTGGTCAGAAAGGTCCGAATGAGTGAGATGGACCGAGCTGCTGCTGGACGTAGTCCCTAGAGTGTGAGTGAGACGGCAAGGAGTGCCCTCAGAATGTGCGGGGTCATTATGTTTGACAATTGAAGTTGAAAAGTTTGACCGCAGAAAAGGTAGCACTCACTTTCTCTCGGGAATTTGTATAACGCGCACAGCTCGTAAACAATAGTCATAGAGAACTCTAAAACAACATATTAATAATGGGAGATAATTCGGAAAATAGTGTTAACCCGACATCAGAAGTTTTCCGTTTTCCGAGGAGCAGTGGCGCGTCATTCTTGAAATGCAGAACCGCAATTTTATCGAACTCGCAAAAGTTCTGCAGACATCGTCTAACGAGCAAAAACAAAGCAAAGTCGTCACGCTGCCGAAATTTAATCCCGAGGTTAAGGGCGTGGACGCGTCTCAATGGTGTCAAACTGCTGACATCATACTGTCGGAGCAGCCTTTAGAAGGAAGTCGTCTCATCATGGTCCTGAGCAACTCGTTGGAGGGTAGCGCTTCGCAGTGGCTAACCCAAATATCATATCCCGGCATCAAGTGGGAGCAGTTCAAGGAATTATTCATTCAGCGCTACGAAAATGAAGAGACACCGGCGGCCATGTTTCTAAGTTTGCTGAACAGCCGCCCGACTGACAGCGAGTGTCACGCAGTATATGCGAGTCGTCTGGTGACGTCGTTAACAACGAAGTGGCGAAATATGAGTGTCGAGGAGATAGCTGTTTCAACCGTGCTTGCACATATGGCTAATTTTGACAGACGATTGCAACATATGATTTTTACTTCGAATGTGAAGACCAGAAGTAAATTGCAGATGGAGTTAAAGGCGTTTACGTTCGACAAGAAGCGTAGAAGCACCCGTGAGGAAACTACTGAACCTGATCACAAAAAAGCAAGACCGTCAAGCATCTTGTGCCATTTTTGTAAAAAACCGGGACACAAAATGGCGGACTGTAGAGCTAAGAAGCGACTAATTGAGGAAACGAGACCGCAGCGTGAGAAGCCGAATGTGACCTGTTTTCGGTGTGGCCAGCCGGGACACTTCTCCAACCAATGGAGAAAGCCAAACAGGGAGCAATTCAACACAAAACGGTGAACCAGTGCTTTGTGTCGGAGCCAATGGGAAGCATGACGCAGCGAGGTGAGATCTACCCGATTGTTTTTGACTGTGGAGCAGAATGCTCGATAATCAAGGAGAAAATTAGCAATAAGTTATCGGGCAAACGCCTCAATAATATTGTAATGTTAACGGGTATAGGCGATGGTGGTATATACAGTACGTTGCAAATTTTAAGTAACGTCGTCATTAACGAAAATACTTTGGAAATCTTGTTTCATGTTGTGCAGGACGAACATCTAAAATATGATATTGTTATCGGACTTGAGATTCTAAGTCAGGGTTTTAATGTTATGCTGTCACCAGATAAGATCGAGGTTATAAAGTCAAAATCGGTTAATATTTGTTCCGTGTCTGAAGAGACAGACGTTTTGATTGACGTTGACACTGAGTTGATTGGAAATGACAAAGATAAACTAATTAAATTACTTGAAAAATATTCTACATCTTTCATTAAAGGGATTCCTCGCACACGAGTTAGTACAGGAGAAATGGTAATTCGCTTAGTTGACCATACAAAAACGGTGCAACGGCGGCCATATAGACTTAGTCCTGATGAGAGAGAAACCGTTCGAGCTAGATTGAGGGAATTAATGGAGTGTAATATTACTCGGCCTAGTTGCTCTCCTTTTGCTAGTCCTATGCTTCTTGTAAAGAAGAAAAATGGTTCTGATGGTCTCTGCGTCGACTATAGAGCATTAAATGCGAATACAGTTTCAGACAAGTATCCGTTGCCGTTAATTAGTGATCAAATTGCTAGACTGCGTGGGGCAAATTATTTTACGTGCCTAGACATGGCAAGTGGCATAGAATATACTGCTTTCGTAACGCCTGACGGCCAATACGAATATGTGACAATGCCCTTTGGACTCAAAAATGCGCCTTCTGTTTTTCAACGCGCCATTAATAAGGCACTGGGAGATCTTGCTCACTCGTATGTAATTGTTTACATGGATGATATTATGATAGTATCACCGAGAAAGGAGCTGGGTTTTGAAAGGTTAGAGATTGTTCTTGACGTTCTTACTGAAGCTGGATTTTCTTTTAACGTAACAAAATGCAGTTTTCTAAAGACCGCTGTTCAGTATCTGGGTTATGAGGTACGAGCGGGAGAAATACGACCAAACTCACGGAAAATTATTGCCTTAAGTTCCTTGCCTCCACCACAATCCGTTTCGGGTGTAAGACAATTTATTGGTCTGGCTTCATATTTTCGTAAATTTGTGCATGGTTTCTCCCAAATAATGAGGCCACTATATTCGCTTGTCTCAGAGAAAGGTAGTTTTACTTGGAATGTGGAGCATGAGGAAGTTCGACAGAAAATCGTAGCCATTCTCACGGATGAGCCAGTGCTAGTGATCTTCGATCCACAATATCCGATAGAGTTGCACACCGATGCTAGTTCCTACGGATATGGTGCTATGCTCTTACACCGGATCAACAATAGAAACCATGTAGTAGAATACTTCATCAAAACGACATCCTCGGCTGAGTCTAGGTACCATTCCTACGAATTGGAAACTTTGGCGGTTGTTGAATCCGTGAAGCATTTTCGCCACTATCTACTTGGTCGCGAGTTTGTGGTATTCACTGACTGCAATTCCTTGAAAGCCTCGAGCACCAAAATGGATCTAACTCCTAGGGTACACCGCTGGTGGGCATATTTGCAATCTTTCAATTTTGACATTCAATACAGAGAGGGAAAGCGCATGGCTCATGTTGATTTCTTTTCAAGAAACCCTCTACCGTCAAACTCTACTTCAACTATATGTAAAATTCCCGAAAAGCGAGTAAATCTAGCAGAAATTTCAAGTGATTGGCTTCTTGCGGAACAGCGATTAGACTCTGATTTAGTTAACATTGTCTCTCTAAATTAAAATCAAATGATCTTCCTGAAGATTTGGCTAAGACTTATGAATTAAGGCAGGGAGTGTTACATCGCAAAGTCCAGAGGAATGGAAGAACTCGTTGTTTGCCCGTTGTGCCCCGTGCATTCAAATGGTCAGTGATAAACCAAGTACATGAATCAATAATGCATTTGGGATGGATGAAGACGCTCGATAAAGTTTTCCAGTTTTATTGGTTTGATAAAATGAGCAAATATGTTCGCAAATTTGTCGACAGTTGCATTACGTGCAAATCTGTAAAGTCCTCATCGGGTAAAATTCAAGCAGAGCTCCATTCCATCCCAAAAATCAATGTACCCTGGCATACCGTGCACGTGGACATTACTGGAAAACTAAGTGGTGAAAGCGACCAGAAGGAGTATGTAATCGTTCAGATTGATGCTTTCACGAAATTCGTTTATTTGCATCATACTCTAAAGTTAGATGCCGAAAGCTGTGTGAATGCCATTAAATCGTCGGTCTCTTTGTTTGGAGTACCGACGCGTATCATTGCGGATCAGGGAAGGTGTTTCGCTAGCGCAAGGTTTCGGAGTTCTGTTCGTCTCAAAAAATTAAGCTTCATTTAATTGCCACAGGAGCGAGCCGTGCAAACGGTCAAGTAGAACGGGTAATGAGCACCCTTAAAAACTTGCTAACAGCGGTTGAATCAAGCCACCGATCATGGCAAGATGCCCTTGGCGAGGTACAACTTGCGCTATATTGCACAACTAGTCGTGCAACTAAAGCAAGTCCACTAGAGATGCTAGTTGGTAAAGAAGCTCGTCCTTTAGGGTTGGTTCCACCGTGCGATACAGAAAGCGAAATTAATTTAGAAAATATAAGGGCTAGAGCCACAAAGAGCATGGAATCCTTGGCTTCTTATGATAAATCGAGGTTCGACAGAAGTAAGGCGATGGTTGTGAGACACAAGGTTAGAGACTATGTGCTACTTAAAAATGAAGAGAGGCATCAGACTAAGTTAGATGCAAAGTTTAGAGGACCATTTTTGGTAGCCGAGGTTTTAGATGGTAACAGATATATGTTGAAATCATTAAAAAACAAACGGACATATAAGTACTGCCATGAAGACATTCGAAAAATGCCAGAGGGTCATGTACCAAACGAGATAGACATAGAAAATGAACAGTTGAGCCTGCCTAAGAGTCCAGAGGGGACTGAGAATGAGCCGTCTAAGTAAGACGATGTGGTATCCGTCTAGGAGACGATGAGTTATCCGTCAGATGTGGCGATGTGGTATCCGTCTAGGCGAGACGATGAGTTCGGTTGGAACGATGAGATAGCCGCTAAGTTTTGCGAAGGCCCAAGAGTGTGGCAATGGAGTTATACAGGCGGAAGACCAGTGAATGGTATTGTAATAAGTGGTATCGAAATGAATTGACATGAGAATAACTAATCAAAGTTGTATTGGAATTGTATTTAAAGAGAAGTTGAAGCATTACACAAAATGTAATGCGAATGTAATAGAAAACGAATAAGTTATGTTTGAAATAAATTCTGTACAAGATTTATTTATTCGTCGGGATATCTATACGAGTACACGAGGACGTGTAAGCGTCAGGATGGCCGTGTCGGGGCGCTATCAAGTTGATAGCAGCCTCAGTAGGCTTGGTGTCTGCTGTGTTGGCCTATTGTATTTGCTTAGTCATGACGTCTTGTCATTTACTGCAGTGTTGGTAAAAGAGTGCAGTAAATAGAGTTGGTCAGAAAGGTCCGATTGAGTGAGATGGACCGAGCTGCTGCTGGACGTAGTCCCTAGAGTATGAGTGAGAATGTGCGGGGTCATTATGTTTGACAATTGAAGTTGACAAGTTTGACCGCAGAAAAGGTAGCACTCACTTTCTCTCGGGAATTCGTATAACGCGCACAGCTCGTAAACAATAGTCATAGAGAACTCTAAAACTACATATTAATAATGGGAGATAATTCGGAAAATAGTGTTAACCCGACATCACTGCGGACGGCAGTCCGCGCTAGTGACGAAAGCAGCACGAAGGGGCGAAGGCGACTAGCATATATACACAGAAAGAATGGAAAATTTGATATGACTGTCCGATCGGGTCGAGTTATGTACCGATCGAAAGGTATCGATTTTACTTACAAATGTGCATACTAAGACTTTTGGAAACTCACCTGGTTCGTGAGATAAACAGGTGTTAGTGGGAGGGGAAAATTTTAAATTATTGGAGCAAATGGGGCCGTTGGAGCCTTTTCGATTTTTATTTTAATTTTTTACTATTTTAATCAAAAATACGCGTCGAATGACACCTTGATCATCAAAATCCGATCACTGGTTCAGAAGAAAATTAATTTTGAAATTTTTGGTGTCCTTCTCAAAACGAGATGAAAAGTCAGTCTGTTTGTTTGTTTGTTTGTCTGTTTGTTAGTATCAAAGCGTTGATTTAGCTTAAAAGTTTAAATGAGGACTTGTTCCCGATCAAAAATCTAGAAACGTTTGTTCTACGACTTTTTCGAAAAAAAGCTAGTTTTTAAAACCCCTGTAGCATCCAAACGATATGAGCTACAGACGTATATCGTTGGAAAGGTATTTTGAAGGGCTTTTTTTTAAACTTTTTCTCTAAAGTGCATAGGTAAAAAGCAACAGGTGAAATAAAATATTTTGTCCCACATTTTGGCGGTTTTTGAGAAAACGACGGTAACGATTTTTTTTTAACTTTCAATATGTTGTAGTGTGTAAAATTTCGCGATTTTTGATATATGAAAGAAAAAATTTTACCAATGGGTTTGGAAGATATTACTTATTAACTGAATATACCTTTTACCTTTACACTACTGCATGTACATATGCAGTATGTATATGTACATGTAAATCACCAAAAGCCACAGCATCCAAACGATAGAAGCTACAGATGTGATCTATATGTTGTGGCGCTGTCAAGTTGATAGCAGCCTCAGTAGGCTTGGTGTTGGCTTTGTTGGCCTATTGTATTTGCTTAGTCATGACGTCTTGTCATTTACTGCAGTGTTGGTAAAAGATTGCAGTAAATAGAGTTGGTCAGAAAGGTCCGAATGAGTGAGATGGAACGAGCTGCTGCTGGACGTAGTCCCTAGAGTGTGAGTGAGACGGCAAGGAGTGTCCTCAGAATGTGCGGGGTCATTATGTTTGACAATTGAAGTTGAAAAGTTTGACCGCAGAAAAGGTAGCACTCACTTTCTCTCGGGAATTCGTATAACGCGCACAGCTCGTAAACAATAGTCATAGAGAACTCTAAAACAACATATTAATAATGGGAGATAATTCGGAAAATAGTGTTAACCCGACATCAGAAGTTTTCCGTTTTCCGAGGAGCAGTGGCGCGTCATTCTTGAAATGCAGAACCGCAATTTTATCGAACTCGCAAAAGTTCTGCAGACATCGTCTAACGAGCAAAAACAAAGCAAAGTCGTCACGCTGCCGAAATTTAATCCCGAGGTTAAGGGCGTGGACGCGTCTCAATGGTGTCAAACTGCTGACATCATACTGTCGGAGCAGCCTTTAGAAGGAAGTCGTCTCATCATGGTCCTGAGCAACTCGTTGGAGGGTAGCGCTTCGCAGTGGCTAACCCAAATATCATATCCCGGCATCAAGTGGGAGCAGTTCAAGGAATTATTCATTCAGCGCTACGAAAATGAAGAGACACCGGCGGCCATGTTTCTAAGTTTGCTGAACAGCCGCCCGACTGACAGCGAGTGTCACGCAGTATATGCGAGTCGTCTGGTGACGTCGTTAACAACGAAGTGGCGAAATATGAGTGTCGAGGAGATAGCTGTTTCAACCGTGCTTGCACATATGGCTAATTTTGACAGACGATTGCAACATATGATTTTTACTTCGAATGTGAAGACCAGAAGTAAATTGCAGATGGAGTTAAAGGCGTTTACGTTCGACAAGAAGCGTAGAAGCACCCGTGAGGAAACTACTGAACCTGATCACAAAAAAGCAAGACCGTCAAGCATCTTGTGCCATTTTTGTAAAAAACCGGGACACAAAATGGCGGACTGTAGAGCTAAGAAGCGACTAATTGAGGAAACGAGACCGCAGCGTGAGAAGCCGAATGTGACCTGTTTTCGGTGTGGCCAGCCGGGACACTTCTCCAACCAATGGAGAAAGCCAAACAGGGAGCAATTCAACACAAAACGGTGAACCAGTGCTTTGTGTCGGAGCCAATGGGAAGCATGACGCAGCGAGGTGAGATCTACCCGATTGTTTTTGACTGTGGAGCAGAATGCTCGATAATCAAGGAGAAAATTAGCAATAAGTTATCGGGCAAACGCCTCAATAATATTGTAATGTTAACGGGTATAGGCGATGGTGGTATATACAGTACGTTGCAAATTTTAAGTAACGTCGTCATTAAATGAGGACTTGTTCCCGATCAAAAATCTAGAAACGTTTGTTCTACGACTTTTTCGAAAAAAAGCTAGTTTAGCGGGAAATCGCTAAAAGCCGCTAAAATTAAAACCCCTATAGCATCCAAAGGATATGAGCTACAGACGTGATCTATATATCGTTGGAAAGGTATTTTGAAGAGCTTTTAGGCAGACCTTTAAGTGCATAGGTAAAAAGCAACAGGTGAAATAAAATATTTTCTCCCACATTTTGGCGGTTTTTGAGAAAACGACGCTAACGATTTTTTTTAACTTTCAATATGTTGTAGTGTGTAAAATTTCGCGTTTTTTAATATATGATAAAAAAAATTTTACCGATGGGATTGGAAGATATTACTTATTAACTGAATATACCTTTTACCTTTACACTACTGCATGTACATTGTACATATGCAGTTTGTACATGTTCATGTTAATCGCCAAAAACCACAACATCCAAACGATAGAAGCTACAGATGTGATCTATATATCGTTGGAAATGTATTTTGAAGGGCTTTAAGCCTTTTTAAATTATTTTAAAAAAAATTTTTGCATTCGGCACTGCGCAAAACAGTGAGTTTTATTTGGTATGAAGAATTGAGACATTTTAGCGCAATGTGCCCAGTGCCAAAATTTTTTTTAAAATAATTTATATGTCAATCTTAATGTTATTCGTCACAAAATTGGATATCAGAAATTTTGAGGCATATAACTGTTTTCGTCACTAGACTTTTACCTCGTAAAGAGGTTTTTTTTATAAGATATACATATATCGTTGGAAATGTATTTTGAAGGGCTTTAAGCCTAGCTGTAAACTTTTTTGCTTAAAACACAGGTAAAAAGCTTCAGGTGAAATAAGGTTTTTTTCCCCACATTTCGGCGATTTAAGAAACATTTTGGTTTCAAAAAACTTTTAAATATGTTATATGTTGTAGCAATTCAATTTCGCGTTTTTGGCATATAACACATAGCCGTCAAATTTCGTTTGGGCAAGATATTACCTGTTGACTGAATATATCTTTTACCTTTACACTTCTGCATGTACATATGCAGTGCCAAAATTTTTTTTAAAATAATTTATATGACAAACTTAATATTATTCGTCACAAAATTGGGTATCAGAAATTTTGGGGCATATAACTGTTTTCGTCACGAGACTTTTACCTCGTAAAGAGGTTTTTTTTTTAAGTATGTTTGTTCCCCATCCATAAAAAATTAGCCTGTCCTCAGGCGGTAATATTGGGATATAGTCTGGGTTCGGATTCGAGTACAATATTTGCGATTTCATTTGAGATTGGATTTAATTGGATATCATTTGATGGTGGGCTGTTTCTGTTTGTTTTTTATAGTTAACAATTATTTTGCGTGGTATGCTTTTATACTTATATCTAAAATACAATACTAGTATGATTACAATAATTATAAGTGTTGTTAATGTAATAACTTGAAAAGTATTGTAGTGTTTTGTTTGTTGTTTTATGATTTCTTTTGTCTGTATATAGGAAAGTGGTTCTAATTTAGTTACATTATTGTTTACTTAAATAGCTTGTGTGTAATCTAACATAGTATTTGTGATCAATATTTCTTCTAGTTGAATTGAACAATTAAATGCTTTTATAATATTATTACTTTCTATTGTTATATCTCTATTTATACAATTTTGATTTAAAATGGATTAACATTATATTAGGCTCTACATATTTTATTTCAAAAGTTTTATGTGTTTTTGTATATATACATTCGGTTGTGTCTTGATTTAAAATTCCTGTTATACACTTGATCATTACTAAATCTTTCGTTTTTACGGTATATGCTTTATTATTTTGTATGAAGTATTTGTCATGTATAATTTCAGTTAAAATGTTTCTGCTTTCGTCTGGGTATGGGACAATTTCAAAAATTGGTGCATTGATGATTTCACGGGGAATATGGGAAATTATCAAAATTTCATTTGCAGTTGTTTTCAACCATGTAGAAGTCTTAATATTTAAAATTTTTTCAGAGTTTACGTGTGTTAATGGACTGTGTTTTAGTAATTTAGGGTTGAATATGCCTAATCTTGTTAACTGCATTCCTAGCTCTATGTCCTCGATATATTCTGTAAATTCTTGTAGATTAAACGTAGTTATTGCTAATTTGTTGTCTGCTTCTTTAATATATGTTAAAGTGTTTGTGATTTCTATTCCTCTATTTATTACATCGATTATTTCATTTAGTTCGTTTGCTTGAACGCTATTTTCTGATAGGTTATTTATTTTGGATTCTAATTCTGCTTTATCTTCCTGATCTAATGTGCCAAATAGGTATTTATAAAATGTTCCCATAAAATTGATAAGGCCTCTTTTGTTTCGTTTTGCTATTCTTATGCCGTTCATTTCTCTTTCCAATTTTTCTGTTAAATATTGAATTTGGGATCATTTTTCAAATTCTTTAGCTTGTTTCATTAAATTATTAAATGTATTTTCGATTTTTGTAAGATTAACTGTTAAGTAATGGTTTTCGTAATTTATTGGTAAGTTTATAGTTCCCGTTTTAAACATAAGGTAACCGTTTTTTGATTGGATTGGGTTTACTTCTAAGCTTTGGCCATTGGTTTGTTGGATAAAATACATTAGTAAGAATTGTATTGTGAAAAGTATTATTTTATGTTGCAGCTTCCTGATTTGAGTTGTCATTAGGCGATGATCTGGAATTATCGTATTTGCTGTTGTTAATTTTCTTTTTCTTTTTAAATTTAGATTTGTAATGTATTATTTTTCTGCCTCTGTTAGTCTCTTCGAAATGTTTTTCGTCTACTTGTCTCAAATTACCGGTCTTTTTAAAAGGGTTGGTTGATTTTGAACGTACCAGAGGTGATTGTCTATAATTAGTTTCATTTTGAAAATCTGTACGTTTTTCATTTAGTTTATCTATTTGAGTTGTTATGTTCAGCTGTGTGTTATACTCTGGGGTTCCTGCGTATATAAAAATGTCTGCTGGTGTTCTACCTGTTGTATTATGAACGGTTTTGTGATTATATGTGTAAAGAATTATTTCAAATCTAGTAAGCTTATTTTCTGGATCTGATTCGCCATTTATTATTCTTAATTTTTCATTAACAGTTTTATGAAATCTTTCTACGTCAGATATGCCATTTTTACTTGTTGTAATATTTATGTCGACTACTTCAGCTTTTAGCCATATTTGTAATGCTGAGCACATGAATGCTGAATCTTTATCTGCTTTAATTTCTTTTGGTTTTCCCATTTCATTGAAAATTTTGAGTAATGCTCTTTTAGCTTCAAACCAATCTCTACCATTTACTTCGATTAGGGACGCGAATTTTGAATAAATGTCTATGCAAGGAAGAAATTGTTTATTATCTACCATATAAAAATCTATAACATATTTTTCTCTGGGATTGAAAGTTTCTGGCGTTAACTCAAAAGCTAACTTTGTATCTCTATGTTCTGTTTTTGCAATGTTACAAGTTTGACATTCATAAATAATATTTTGGATTAGGTTTTGGTAATCTGGATAATAATATTTTTCCTTAAATAAAGTGGTTAGTTTCTGTATACCTGGGTGTAATAATTCTTTATGGGTTTAAATAACGAATTCTTTGAATTCAGCATATGTTTGAATATCTTTTAATTTTTTTGTTGATCTCATTACTTTGGTTAAATTGTTGGGACTGATTATTTGTAAGAAGGCGGTTTGAAAAGTTAAGAAATCTGTTTCGCAATGAAAATAGATTACGCTTCTCTTTGTACATAAGTATTCTTTGATTAGTTCTTTGGCATGGGTGTTTGTCATTTCTTTATACATAATTTGTATTTTGGTTTTATGAAAATAATGTATTACCTTTACATCATTTGTACTGTGTTTAATAAATTCGATCTGCCTATTGTAGTAGTTTATTGGTCTTTCCGTAATTGAGATATAATTTTGATTATCTTCGTGTGCACTGTGCACAGTTGCTGCTGTACTGTTAGGAGTTTCTCCTAATAAATTTTCTTCAAGTTTAATTATTGACAAGGCATCGGCAACATAATTTTCTTTGCCAGGGACATATTTTATGTGATAGTCAAATTCATTTAATTTGATTTTCCATCTTTGAAGTTTCATGTTTGGCTCTTTAACATTGTTTAACCAAACTAGGGGTTTGTGATCACTGAGGATTTCGAATTTCCTGCCAAGTATTTGGTGGCCCAAACAATAGCTAAAAGTTCTTTTTCTATTGCAGAATAATTTATTTCGTGTTCGTTTAATGTTCTACTTGCATAGCATATTGGTTTATGGCTTTGTGATAACACGGCACCTATAGCAATATTGCTTGCATCTGTAGTTAACGAAAAAGGTTTTTCGAAGTTTGGATAAATAAGTATCAGATCAGATGTGATAAGTAATTTTAATTTTTCACATGCTGAGCTGTATTCTTTGTTTTTTATGTCAATTGTTGCATTTTTCTTAAGTTTTAATGTCATGGGTTTTACGATTTGGGCAAAGTTTGGAATGAATTTCCTATAATAGCAGAGTCCTAGAAATGACTTGATTTCTTTCGTTGTTCTGGGTATTGGGAAATTGGTAATTGCAGTGACTTTTATTGGATTTGGTTTTATACCCTCAGTTGTGACAATGTGACCGAGGAACTCAGTTTCTTTTTTCAAAAATTCACATTTGTCCAACTGTAATTTTAAATTGGCTTCCCTGAGTTTCTTAAAAACTCTTTTCAATGATAATATGTGTTCTTCCAATGAAGTGGAATACACTATTATGTCATCCATGTAGACTAAAAAATCTTTATAGATTAAATCCTCTAAAAGGTTGTTCATGCAACGTTGAAAAGTTGCAGGAGCGTTTTTGAGTCCAAATGGCATGCGAGTGTACTCGTAATGGCCATTTTTTGTCGAAAAAGCTGTCTTTGGGATTGAATCAGCATCCATTTGGATCTGATGAAAGCCTTTCGGGAGGTCAATGGTATTGAAATATTGACATTTACCAAGATTGTCTAATATATCATCCATAACTGGTATTGGGTATTTATCGTCAACTGTAATTTCATTTAAGTTTCGATAGTCAATTACTATCCTAAACTTTTGTTTTCCTGATGCATCACTTTTCTTTGGTACAATCCAAATTGGTGAGCAATAAGGAGAATTTGATTTTCGTATAATTCCTTGATTTATCATTTCTTTCATTTGGATTTCGACCTCTTTGTCATAAGCTTGAGGGTACTTATAAGGTCGCTTGTAAATAGCATCTTCATGTTTAGTTTGAATGACATGTTTGATTGTACTGGTGAAAGTCAAATTTTCACTTTCCTTGTACTGTATGTCTCCAAACTCATGAAGGATTTTGGTTAGTTTTGATTTTTCTTCCTCATTGAGGTGTTCTAATCTGAACTGGTTACTTTCTATTAATTCATTTTCGATTGCAAAATTAAACGGTTGGTCTGATGTAAATGGCGGATCAAGGCAATCAAATTTTTCAAATTATTTTAAAAAAATGTTTGGCACTCGGCACATTGCGCTAAAATGTCTCAATTCTTCATACCAAATGAAACTCACTGTTTTTCGCAGTGCCGAATGCAAAAATTTTTTTTAAAATAATTTATATGTCAAACTTAATGTTATTCGTCACAAAATTGGATATCAGAAATTTTGAGGCATATAACTGTTTTCGTCACTAGACTTTTACCTCGTAAAGAGGTTTTTTTTATAAGATATCAGAAATTTTTGAATAGGACATCAGAAATTTTGAAATTTAATTTTTTGTTTGGACAGTATATCTTTATCAACTTTGTTTATTTTTTTTACAAGCTGAAACAAACTGTCTGGCAACACTGGTCCCCTTTACAAACACACATATCAAGCGCAAAAGCTAGTAGCACTGTCAAACTCTGGCTGCTATGACACTTTGCTGCTGCTGTCCTATTCCAATTATAAGTAAAATGTATATATTCAGTTAACAGCTAATATCGGCTAATATTCGACTATATTCGCAATTATAATATGTTTTATCTGCCGCAAAAAGAATTCACAACTTACAAGCAGTAAGTATTTCCGCATGACGCTGCAAGCAGTGTACATACTGCATATGTACATGCAGAAGTGTAAAGTTGACCAAACAAAATTTGACGGCTATGTGTTTCATAGCCTTATTTCACCTGAAGCTTTTTACCTGTGTAGCTTCTATCGTTTGGATGCTGTGGTTTTTGGCGATTAACATGAACATGTACATACTGCATATGTACAATGTACATGCAGTAGTGTAAAGGTAAAAGGTATATTCAGTTAATAAGTAATATCTTCCAAACCCATCGGTAAAATTTTTTCTATCATATATTAAAAAACGCGAAATTTTACACACTACAACATATTGAAAGTTAAAAAAAAATCGTTAGCGTCGTTTTCTCAAACACCGCCAAAATGTGGGACAAAATATTTTAGTTCACCTGTTGCTTTTTACCTTTCCAACGATATATAGATCACGTCTGTAGCTCATATCGTTTGGATGCCATAGGGGTTTTAATTTTAGCGGCTTTTAGCGATTTCCCGCTCAACTAGCTTTTTTTCGAAAAAGTCGTAGAAGAAACGGTTCTAGATTTTTGATCGGGAACAAGTCCTCATTTAAGCTTTTAAGATAAATCAACGCTTTGATACTAACAAACTGACAAACAAAAAAACAAACAAACAAACAAACAAACAAACAAACAGACTGACTTTTCATCTCGTTTTGAGAAGGGCAAAATTAAATATCTTCTGAACCAGTGAACGGATTTTGATGATCAAGGTGTCATTCGACACGTATTTTTGATTAAAATAGTAAAAAATTAAAATAAAAATCGAAAAGGCTCCAACGGCCCCATTTGCTCCAATAATTTAAAATTTTCCCCTCCCACTAACACCTGTTTATCTCACGAACCAGGTGAGTTTCCAAAAGTCTTAGTATGCACATTTGTAAGTAAAATCGATACCTTTCGATCGGTACATAACTCGACCCGATCGGACAGTCAGCAAATTTTCCATTCTTCCTGTGTATATATGCTAGTCGCCTTCGCACCCTTCGTGCTGCTTTCGTCACTAGCGCGGACTGCCGTCCGCAGTGATCTTTGGTGTTGTAGGCAAAGTTTACTGGGGGCTAGGGAAATACATTGGTTTAAACAAATGTTTCCTTTTATCGTCTGAACTTCTAAATGACAATTTTTAATTGGGAAATTTAAAAAGTTCTTTTTCATTAAATTTATTGAGGAGCCTGTATCGATTTCGCATTTGAGGTGAATGTTGTTCATGATTAATCATGAATGGAGGGGTTTCTTTTAGTTCTTGGTCCGAGGCTGCGTGAAGAAAATTTTCAGCAGTATCCATTTTGGATTGACCACTAGAACTTTCGCGTTGTCTTTTGAATGGCTGATTTGAAGTGTTGGCTGAAGTTTTGTTTTGTTGGTAGTTCATTGGGTTTTGAAATCTTCCTTGATTTAGATTTTGTTGAAATGCTTTGTGCAACTGTGGGTTGCTTTGGCTTGGGGTTTGAAAGTTTTGATTGGCGTTATTTGTGATTGATGGGCTTGCCACAGGATAGAAATTTTGAAAGTTTCCCCTATTCCTGCGAGTGTCACTACTGTATGACGTAGTTGAAGTACTGGGTTTTGAACGGTCAGTATTTTTGTTTTCGTATAGTCCCTCTCTTTGAGCTACTTGTTTTAATTTGGTTATTGTTGTGATATCGTACCTAGCCAGAGTCATAAAAATTCGGTCGGGTAACTTTCTTTTTATAACGTCTTTAATTGTGTTATTCATTGCATTTGTGTACAGAATTGTGTTTGAGGCTATGCCTTCCAACATTAATTTATTTGATATCAAAAAAGATTTGTACTCAAGGTCTTCGACAAACTTACGGATATTTCCGTTATAGTTAGTGTTATAAAGTCGTCGGAAAAGTTCCTCGAAGGGCGTCTGTGTTTTGAATTCATCGATGAGCGCGTTCCTCAATTGATTCCAGTCTGTAGCTCCAGATAGCTGTGCGACTCGCTATGCTGCTCCAGAGGTTTGTAGTTCGATGGCTGTGAATAAAACGTTGTGTTGTCTCAGGTCTTGGGTGGGGTAAAGCTGCATTATGTAGTCCACTCTTCTCATGAATGCTGTGAGATCTTCAGTTTGTCCATCAAAAGCGGGCACTTGTTCGATTTGTCCAAGAGCTTGCTTCAGGAGAAGCTCTGACAAAACCATTGGTGGTGTTGATGGGCTGGCTGGGGTTGCCATGATTGATGTTGATTGGTGGATTTATTTATTTGTTCTTTTAGATTTTCTTTGTATTGTTGTGGCCTGGGATTTCAATTATCCTTTAGCGGTCACAAAGCACTGTTAACAAAGTTTGTCACGTTTCGTAAGCACAAGCACTGATTCTGTTTCGCCTAGGACTTCAATTGTCCTTTAGTGGTTAATACTTTTCTTGTAACTTGTACACGCACGTATGTTCTTTGGCGGATATGTATTTTGGTTTAATAAAGTTAAACTTTGCACTTGACTTTGGATTTGCGGATCCTTAGTAGTCTTTTACTTTAGTTGATTACAAACACTTGACATATCCTACCGGCTGCGCCAATACTCGTAACGAGTTCCACTTTAGTTTACTTTAAAAAAATATAACTTTATTAAAATAGAAAACTTAAAGCGAGTTGAACATCGGAGTTTGATAATAATTCAAGACTAAATATTAAATGTTTTGACGTCGCTTAGCAAACCTCTGCTGTGAGCTTTTGGAGATTGAGCTTTGGGCTCTAATATAAACAGAGAGAGATCTAGCTTGTTATTCTTATTGATATCCCCCCCCCCCAAAAACAACAACTCACACCCCACCTCCCAAATTAATTATTAAAACAAAAAACACCCACACACCTCCTATCCTTTCCCTATTTTTTACTGATAACAACCAAACCCTCCCTCCACAAACCAACAAAACTAAAATCATAAATATAAAAATTATAAAAAACAATTAAACAATTTCCTTCAAAAAAAAAAAATATACAAAAACCAAAAACAAAACAACCTCCCCCCCCCACACAACAATAAAAAAAAAAAAAAAAATAAAAAAAAAATAACAAACATACAAACTTATTAAAAAAAAGAAATTATTTTTTTTTTTGAATTCTTTTTACCCCCCCCCCCCCCTCTCCACAAAAAACACCTCCTTCCCCCCCCTCCATAATACAACAACCCACCCCTCTTAAAAAAGTAAAAAAAAAACAAAACAAAATTATAAAACAAATTTCTTTTTTTTTCTTTAACTACAAATTCCCTCCCGAAATACCCATATCTTATTTCTTGATGGGGGGAATTTGTGCGAGAATATTTAGGTGGCTATGTGCATTACATATGTTACTATATTTACGTTACACAAAAAAAAAAAAAAAAAAAAAAAAAAGAAGTCACCAAATTAACTTTGTTTATTTTAGTTTAATAGTCCACAATTTTCTTATTTGCTCCTTTGGTCGTATTTTATTTATTTCGATTTGCCTTAGCAAGCAAAGGGAAATTTTTCACTAACACCGCACCACTTTCACTTTTCTCTCGACGTCACTTTTGCGCATCACTGTGCTGGTCTTAGCATTTTCTCGCTGTTCCCGATTTCGTCTCAGCACTGTTGCGCATCACTGTTAAACGACAGTAATGCGCAGACACTTTTACCGTTGGCTTTGGCGCTGACGCGTTTGTCCGTTTTCGGGGCAGAGCAGCGGCGCTCTCACTCGCGACGTTGACTGCGACGCTCACTCTCCCGTATAGTTAAACGTTTAGGCTCTTAGGCTTAGGCTTTGTTTCGTCTGTACTTGACGTGTCTATGTGTGTGTGCATGCCCCGTTAGTTTTCGGGCCCTTTTTTCCGTTTTACTTCGCACATGCAACTATTTCGCCACGTCGACGAGCAAAGGAACAAAAAAAAAAAACGCAGGGTATGGCTAGGTATACGCGACTACGACATTGGTTACGATTACTGTCTACTCTTTACTTGCGAACATTTATTTGGGCATAATTGTGGGGCTTTATGCCACTCTTATGCCACGCCCCCTTTAAGCCTCCAGCGTCCCTGCTCGGGCGCCACTTGTAAGGGAGTTTCCAGCCAGACCACCAGGGAGTTTCCAGGCAGACTCAGTCTGCCAGGGCCAGAACTTACAAGAAATTTGTAAGTTTCGCTGGGCGCGGGGATAAAGGGGAGGGGAAATGTTCGCTAGAAAAGAAAAGCAATAACGCACACAAACACAACGAACGATGTGAGGCAACACGGCCGGGGATCGGCGCAGGGTATAAGCCCCGGTGTTCCGCCGGCCACGTGTGCAGCAATACTACAGGTTAGGGGTCTGGCCTGGATTCTTCCCACGGCCGACGGGATCGATCCCTCGTCCGACCACCACGGTTAGTGGGTACCACAACTGATCAGCGGGATTTTTGCCTGGATTATCACCCACGACGGACAGGATTGCCGGTGTCCAAAATACGACTGCTTTTCAGTTTTGGTATCTAACTACAAGGAAAACAACGTAGTAGCGGGATTCTTGCCGGGATCACCCACAGTGAACGACAGGATTACCCTTGTCCAGAATGCGACCGCTTGCTACTGTTAGTATTTAGTTATAAAGAAAAACATAGTAGCAGGATTCTTGCCGGGATTACCCACAGCGGACAGGATTACCCTTGTCCAGAATGCGACCGCTTGCTACGGTTAGTATTTAACTACAAGGAATAACGTGAGATTTCTTCAGTACAGTTAGACAGTTTATTCACGTGTTCTAGGTTAGTTAAAGTTAGGTTAAACTACGCGCACCCTGCTGCACTTGTCTATTCTTTTTCTACACTTACGATTCTTTTCCTGCAGACGCGCCAGCTCGCGACGTCTGTTCTTAAGCGCTCTCGATCACCAAGTCTCGAGCCGCTCATTGCCAAGGCACGCGCTAGTGTCGGTTGCACAACTCACCACAGCTTTTGCTCTCTCCACCTCGGAGCTTTCGCTCTCTCACAACGAGGTGAAGAGGCGCTGTGTTCGGCAGTGTTGTGCAACCGATCGCTAGCGCATGCATGCCTGCGATGGCGGCCGTTGCTTTTAAATTCGAATTCAAACCCTAACCGCTAGCTTAGGAGTCATAACAACTAACTTAGTTTAGTGCGCTCCATGCGCTTATTAATGTAACTTCATTTTCTTAAATCTATCTTAAATTATGCGTATCGCTCCATTGCGTGGTATTATAATATTGATAAAAAATGATAATATAAATGTTGTGGGACGGCGTCTCTAACGCCGCCTCACAAGCAACAACAGCATCCACAAGCTCAGCCAAAGGAGCAAACGCAACAACAACAACAGCTAAATAACAATAAGCAATTAAAAGCAAATAACGAGCAGCCCCTTCATCTGCAACAAAAAAAATTAAATATGATAATAAAAACAATGAATATAATGAACTCAAACAAAATATTTGCAGCATGAAACAAAATATTTTTGACATAAATAAACAATTAAATAAAATACCCCACCAACTACATCCCCAACTCCTTCACCAACCTCAAATCCCCTTCCATCCCTACCTTTAAATAAATAAAAATAAATTTAAATAAATAATAATAAAAATAATATTAATAATAATAACAATAATCATCATAATAATAACAGTAATACTTAAAATAATAAAAATCTGTTCGGAATGTAAATTAAGCAAAGTAAGTTAGTGGCTTAAATATTTTTTATTAAATAGTACAACTAAAATAAATTTATTTTATAGTTTTTAGAACGTCTTATGAACGGCATTCGCAAGCTAAAAGAGGCACTGGCGAGTCCATCGAGAAGGTGCATTTATTTAACGGCATAATGTGAGTTTTTATTAATTTCCATTCTTAATTTTGTTTTTAGACCACGTACTTTAAAAAAGTACAGTGGTCTATTAACTTTGTCACAAAAAAAATGTGCGTAACAGGCAGAAGGAGGCGTGGCCGACCCCATAAAGTATATATATTCTTGATCAGCATCAATAGCCGAGTCGATATAGCCATGTCCGTCTGTCCGTCTGTATTGACGCCTAGATCTCAGAGACTATAAGAGCTAGAGATACCAAACTTGGTATTTAGGTTCGTCTTTATTGCACGCTGATCGAGTTTGTTTTAGATTTTGGCCACGCCCCCTTAAACGCCCACAAAAAAGATAGACATTAATAATAAGGCATAGGCGAAGAAACCATTAATATCCACATTTGCTGAAAATTTCATCGCGATCGGATAATAAACATCCAAGATATCAAGCAATTCAAGACCTCCTTTATTTGCCTTGTCTTATCAGCAACAATAACAACAACAACAATCACAACTAGATAACAATTGCATCTGGCTTACACTCTAGTAAGAATGAAATCTATCGTAAGACCATCGCTTACCAAGGCAGGCAGTGGCGCGATGTGCAGAGGGACGGAACTCTGAGTTCGGGTCTCGGGTTCGAACTTTATTGCACGCAGAACGAGTTTGTTTTAGATTTTGGCCACGCCCCCTTAAACCACAAATTAGAAATTTGTTAATTATAACGACAATTTTAAAGATAGACATTTCTAATAAGGCACAGACGAAGATAACATTATTATCCATATTTGCTGAAAATTTCATGGCGATCGGATTATAAACAGCCAAGACATTAAGCAACTAAAATCTCCTTTATTTGCCTTGTCTTATCAGCAACAATGACAACAACAACAATCACAACTAGATAACAATTGCATCTGGCTTACGCTCTAGTAAAAATGAAACCTATAATTGGACCATCACTTTTCGATGCAGCCAGTGCCGCGATGTGCAGAGCGTCTGATTTTTGAATGAATTCTGAGTTCGGGTTTCGGGTTCGAACTCTAGCACAGACAATTTTTTTTTTTTTAAATATATTTTTTTAAATTCAATTTAAATTCAATTCATTTGTTAGTATATTATCCGTATATTTGTTAGTATAAAATATAGAATCGCTGAAGCCTTAACATATTTGTACTTTGGCCACGCTTACTGTTGGGCTCCGGTGGCCTAAGGTGTTAAAGTCCCGTCAATTTTGCAATATTCGGGAGTCGCGGGTTCAACTCCCACCATAAACAAATTTTTTAAAAATTATTTCTTATTAGCAGACTTTTTAGAACATTGGTCCGCGGCTCGAATCTCACGTTGGACAGATGTTTTTTTTTTATTTATGATTAATGAAAATTTTAATTACATTTTTATAAATGTTGTATGTTTACATCAGTTAGATATTTGTGTTATTTTGTTTTATTTTTGGTTTAAATATATTAAATACTTGTAGCGACTTATATTATTTTTAGCAGGGTTTGCTTTTGCATAGTAAGTACGTGGTCTCCGACAGTCGAGTATGCTCGACTGTAGCACCGTCGACTAGTTTTATATATTAACAGCTGGCACACGCATTGCAGGTGGCACCACCGATTTCTGTGAATACTTTTTTGTCGAATTATTTTAATTTTTGAATTTATTTTTGTTGTATTGTATGTATTAACGCCTAGATCTCAGAGACTATAAGAGCTAGAGATTTCAAACTTGGCATGTTGGTTCGTCTTTATTGCACGCAGAACGAGTTTGTTTTAGATTTTGGCCACGCCCCCTTAAACCACAAATTAGAAATATGTTAATTATAACGACAATTTTAAAGATAGACATTTCTAATAAGGCACAGACGAAGATAACATTATTATCCATATTTGCTGAAAATTTCATGGCGATATTAAGCAACTAAAATCTCCTTTATTTGCCTTGTCTTATCAGCAACAATGACAACAACAACAATCACAACTAGATAACAATTGCATCTGGCTTACGCTCTAGTAAAAATGAAACCTATAATTGGACCATCACTTTTCGATGCAGCCAGTGCCGCGATGTGCAGAGCGTCTGATTTTTGAATGAATTCTGAGTTCGGGTTTCGGGTTCGAACTCTAGCACAGACAATTTTTTTTTTTAAATATATTTTTTTAAATTCAATTTAAGTTCAATTCATTTGTTAGTATATTATCCGTATATTTGTTAGTATAAAATATAGAATCGCTGAAGCCTTAACATATTTGTACTTTGGCCACGCTTACTGTTGGGCTCCGGTGGCCTAAGGTGTTAAAGTCCCGTCAATTTTGCAATATTCGGGAGTCGCGGGTTCAACTCCCAACATGAGCAAATTTTTTAAAAATTATTTATTGTTAGCAGACTTTTAGAACAAGGGTCCGCGGCTCGAATCTCACGTTGGACAGATGTTTTTTTTGTTTTATGATTTCTGAAAATTTTCATTATATTTTTATTAATGTTGTATGTTCTAAATCAATTCAATGTTAATATTTGTTTTATTTTTTGTTAAAATATATTAAATACTTGTAGCAACTTATACTATTTTATTTTTTACAGTGTTTGCTTTTGCATAGTAAGTACGGGGTCTCCGACAGTCGAGTATGCTCGACTGTAGCACCGTCGACTAGTTTTGATAATATAAATAATAATAATAATGTTATAATAGTAATAAAAACAATGTGCATGCAAAGGTATTAAGACTTGTCGCAAAGTTACTTGCTGTCTCAGATCTCAATGGTTCTGCACGCAGGCCAATCCCTAAGTAAAACCATACCTGTTAAATAATGATTAGTAATCATAATCATTAGTAATTAGATTATTTTTATTTAAAAGTCGAACTAATGATTAAATTACGATTACTTTCGGTTTTGCCCAATTATTTAATGATTACGATTACCAAAAATCAAAAATAAATCGAAGATTATTACAATTATTCAAAAAAATCAGAAATAATCAAAAATAATCAAAAATAATCGTTTTGATTATTTCTGATTTTTTCCTGATTATTTCTGATTATTTTAGCTTTTTTAGATTATTTATGATTTTTTAGTAAAAATCAAATTATTTTCAATGTTCACAATCAAAGTAGCCAAAGCTTCTGATTATAGTTGCTTTTGGACTGGTTGAATAAAGCCCTTACATATTCCATGAAAAACTGCAATAAGGGCATTACTTGTACTTGTACAATCACTTGCATGAAATTACTGCAGATGTACATAGTCGGCAAGTCTTTTTTTGTGCGGATATTAATCCAACCACTAGAATATCTTGTTTTCGAGCTTATACGCCATAAATGTGGACCTCTTGAGCGGAGCTCCTGTTCCGCCATCAATACTTATCAAATATTATTACACGTTTCGATGATTCAAAAAAACCAAAAAAAATAAATCACTTTTTACACATTTTGAAAAAAGTCTTCGCACATCAGGAGAATCGAACCTCAACATTTAAAGTTCGAAGTTTAACAGGTCGTCAACTCTAACTACTGAGCTACGGAATTATTCTAGCTGCTTCCTGCTTTTTTCTAAATTTAATGCTTTTAGACAGCACAAAAAGCAACTATAATCTGAAGCTTTGGCTACTTTGATTGTGAAAATTGAAAATAATTTGGTTTTTTTTACTAAAAAATCATGAATAATCTAAAAAAGCTAAAATAATCAGAAATAATCAGGAAAAAATCAGAAATAATCAAAACGATTATTTTTGATTATTTTTGATTTTTTCTGATTTTTTTGAATAATTGTAATAATCTTCGATTTTTTTTTGATTTTTAGTAATCGTAATCATTAAATAATCACAAATTTTTCAACAAGGAATTATATAATCACTACGATTATTTCCAAAAATAATCTAATTGATTAGTAATCCTAATCGAAATTTAACAGGTATGAGTAAAACACTCTCGAGTTATAATTATGAACTGACCTCGTATTTCTTATGTACTAATAAACAGCGTTAGATATAGTATTAATATATTTCTGGCTTCTTCCTACTTATTGTATTGTCTTATGTAATTATTCGATAGAGTCAACAGTTGTCTTACATTATGTTTGGTTCTCTTTTACTCATTGTCTAGTCTGATCTTATCTTATGTATTAGCTATTTGACACATATCTTTTACTCTTTCATACCAATTGTGGTCTATGTTTTTATCTGCTCGACATATCTATTACTCCTTGTGCTCTCTGTTCTTATCTACTCCAACGTGTATGTTGGATCGCTTATGTTTATATGATCTTTTTATTGGTGAGAACCAGAATTTCGATCCGTGTGGCAATTTTATGCCGTCGTGACTCTTTTGTGTCACTTGAGCGTTGCACATGTCGTGGCGCATTCCGAGGGGTGATCAAAAAGTATGTTCATTTATGAACATTTTGCCGGGGGCCGTGCTTAAGTTGTTGTTATTGGTGGTGATCCCAACTCTACATTAATTTTCTATTTTACATGTCCTTATTATATACATTGTACGTACCGCTATCATTACAATAATTATTAGTGTTACAGAGGTGTGTACTGATACATGGTAAAATTCAATGTTTCTTAACCTAAAGCTATGAAGTTTTTGTTGTAATAATTTCTTTATTTATTTATTTATTTATTTATTAACTTAATTAGTGTTGCTGATTGATGTAAGTGCTTGACTTGATGGGCAGTAGATCCTTCTTGTCGCTGCAAATGCCATGTGATGTTATTTGTAGCACTTAACTGTGTTGACTTCCGTAGATCCATTCCAGGATTGGTTCGTTGAAAATATTCAACAACCAAGTGTTTCGGGATTGCAGCTGGGTCTACATGTCTTCGGTTGCTACTCGCGTGATTCTTGTTGTAATTTTGATCGTTTTTGTAGTGTAACAAAGTATGCATCTTACCAATTTCGCCAAAGGTGTGTTGTCATTTTGGATAGTAATTTACTGTAGTTCATCGGATATAATGGGGGAGTGTTCCCTATAGCTTCAATTTGTGCTTGCATGTCCTCGTACTTGAGTGTGCTGTCTGCAATTCCTCCAAAGTGAGGACTTGCCGGCGGGGTAAATTGCCATTCTATCCTCTCCTTTTGCATCATGGTTCTTTGTTTGATTGGACTGCTCCTCTGTGACATTTTCTAAATTGATTTCATCTCTGGTCTTTGACTGCATCAAAAGCTGATATTTCTTGAAGTCCGCTTCCTGTTCAGCTTGTTCCTGTTGCATGCTTTCATCTTGCTTGGAGTCCTTAAGTTGATCGATCGTTTTCAGCTGTTTTAGTTTGTTTTGTTTTGTTTTGCCTAGAGTGAGTTCCTCATTGGTGCGTTCCTGTTTTTGCTTCTCCTGGGTTTGTTTCTCATTCTTTCGCTCAACTTCGGACACGGTTTTCTTGGTCTCCGTAACGCCTTGTTGACCGCCATCATCCGTATCATTTTCGGCATGTCCAACGCTATCCATATCTTCGTCTGTCTCTTGCTCGTCCATCTTCTGCTCCTGCTTGTCATCTTTTTCCTGTTGCTGATGCACCTGATCTTCTGAACTTTTTTGTACGGCATGGGAAACAGGTTGCACATTGTCTTCCTTGCTGGATTTCTCCTTTGACTGTGTGTGTTGTTCTGTTTTCTCCTCCCTTGTCTCTGGTTCTTCAGGAATCTCTTCTTTTTGCTCTTCTTCATTCTTATCCAATGCACCATGTGTTTGTGTCTCCGGATACTTTTTCAAAAATTGGATGAGTTGTATCTTTAGCTTACTACCTTTCGGTAAACTTTTTTCTAATTTCAGAAAACTTTCCATCTGCATTTTTTCTTGGTTGAGCTCTTCGTAGCGAATTTGTATCGATGGCGTTGCTTGCCCATGGGATTTCAGTTTATGGAAGGCTTCTGTTAACCATTCGAAGTCTTCTTTAAGCTCGTCTTGATCGTTTTGATTTTGAATCTGGTCTTGTCCGGCGCGATTCAATGTTTTTTTCCAAGTCAAATATTGCGCTGTTAAATTCTTTTATCCGACTTTCATTTTTTTCTTTGTTAAGTGCGTTTTTGATGATTTTCCTATTTAATTCAGACATTAATTTTTTTTTTATAGCTCTGTCGAAGGATCCATTCATTAAATAATCGCTTCCCCAAAAGAATACATGTGTATTTTCCTGAAGAATTTGATTTTGTTTCTCGAACAATTCCCATTGCTCTTGAACTTTTGTTGCCCAATCCAAACTTGGGTAGTCGTCCTCTATTATTTCTTCGCCCCAGCTTTGCAATAGCGCGTATATGGTACATTGACTGGCATCCACTGCATTAAGCTGCTCAAGTGTGTAAACCATTTAAAAAAAATTTTTTTAGACCACGTACTTTAAAAAAGTACAGTGGTCTATTAACTTTGCCTGTGCGTAACAGGCAGAAGGAGGCGTGGCCGACCCCATAAAGTATATATATTCTTAATCAGCATCAACAGCCGAGTCGATATAGCCATGTCCGTCTGTATTGACGCCTAGATCTCAGAGACTATAAGAGCTAGAGATACCAAACTTGGTATGTAGGCTCGTTTTTATTGCACGCAGATCGAGTTTGTTTTAGATTTTGGCCACGCCCCCTTAAACGCCCACAAATTAGAAATATCTTAATTATATCGACAATTTTAAAGACAGGCATTTCTAATAAGGCATAGACGAAGATAAAATTATTAACCATATTTGCTGAAAATTTCATAGCGATCGGATAATAAACAGCCAAGATATCAAGCAACCAAATACTCCTTTATTTGCCTTGCCTTATCAGCAACAATAACAACAACAACAACGATCACAACTAGATAACAATTGCATCTGGCTTACACTCTAGTAAAAATGAAATATATAATTGGACCATCGCATTTCCGGGCAGCCAGTGGCGCGATGTGCAGAGCGCTCGAATTTTTGCATAAGTTCTGTGTTCAGGTTCCGGGTTCGAACTCTGGCACGGACAAATTTTTTTTTTTTTTTTTAATATACTTTAAATTTAATTAATATGTTAGTATATGATCCGCATATGTTTCTTAAAATGCTACTCTATTTTAAAAGGGTGTTGGCAGAACTCCCAACTGCAACATTTGGAATCGCTGGAGTCTTAACATAATATTGTACTTTGGCCACGGTTAGTCATGGGCTCCGGTGGCCTGAGGTCGCGGGTTCAACTCCCAAAATGAGCAATTTTTTTAAAAAATTATTATTAGATTTGTGTGATGTATGTAACAGGCAGAAGGAAGCATTTCCGACCCAATAAAGTATATATATTCTTGATCAGCATCAACAGCCGAGTTGATTGAGCCATGTCCGTCTGTCTGTCCGTCTGTCCGTCCATCTGTTTGAACGCGTCGATCTCAGAGACTATAATAACTAGAGACTTCAAAATTGGCATTTAGGTAGCTGGATACCGGACGCAGATCAAGTTTGTTTTTAAATTTGGATCGGACCACTATATCATATAGCTGCCATATGAGCGATCAGTCAAAAATTAAGTCTTGGTATGAAAAACTTTTTTGTTGTTTGAGATATCTCAACCAAACTGACACAATATGTAAACGGGATGGTCCTTGGGAACCTGACAAAATTTGGTAGAAGTCAGACGACTATATCATATAGCTGCCATAGGAACGATCAGTCGAAAATCCAGTCTCTCTATGAAAAACTTTTTTGTTGGTTAAGATATCTCAACCAAACTGATAGATTATGCATACTGGACGGTCCTCGGAAACCTGACAAAATTTAGTAGAAGTCAGACGACTATATCATATAGCTGCCATAGGAACGATCAGTCGAAAATCCAGTCTCTCTATGAACAACTTTTTTGTTGGTTGAGATATCTCAACCAAACTGACAGAATATGCAAACGGGATGATTCTAGACATCCTGACCAAATTTGGTTGAAATCTGACTACTATATCATATAGCTGCCATAGGAACGATCAGTCGAAAATTCTGTATGTCCCTGTTTGTTGAGATATCAACCAAACTTACAGAATATGTAAACGGGATGGTCCTTGGCAACCTGGCCAAATTTGGTTTAAGTCGGTCTACTATATCATATAACTGCCATAGGAACGATCAGTCGAAAATCATGTTTTAGTATGACAAACTTTTTTACTGTTAGAGATATCTGAGCCAAGCTGACACAATATGCAAACGAGATGGTCCCATACATCCTCACCAAACTTGGTTAATTAATTATCTTATAAAAAAAACCTCTTTACGAGGTGAAAGTCTAGTGACGAAAACAGTTTTATGCCCCAAAATTTCTGATATCCAATTTTGTGACGAATAATATTAAGTTTTACATATAAATTATTTTTAAAAAAATTTTGCATTCGGCACATTGCGCTAAAATGTCTCAATTCTTTATATCAAATAACACTCACTGTTTTGCGCAGTGCCGAATGCAAAATTTTTTTAAAATAATTTATATGTAAAACTTAATATTATTCGTCACAAAATTGGATATCAGAAATTTTGGGGCATAAAACTGTTTTCGTCACTAGACTTTCACCTCGTAAAGAGGTTTTTTTTATAAGATATCAGTAATTTTTGAATAAGACATCAGAAATTTTTAAAGCGCAATAAATTTTTAGAGTATAACCTTGTTAAAAGGTGCTTCTTGTTTGTACAAGCTAGAACTAACTGTCTGACAACACTGGTTCCCTTTACAAACACACATGCTGCTATGACACTTTGCCTTATTTGACACCTTATGACACCTTATTTCACCTGTAGCTCTTTACCTGTGTTCTTTAGCAAAAAAGCTTACAGCTATGCTTAAAAGCCCTTCAAAATACCTTTCCAACGATATATAAACCACATCTGTAGCTTCTATAGTTTTAATGCTAAAGGGGTTTTAATTTTAGCGGTTTTTAGCGATTTCCCGCTAAACTAGCGTTTTTTCGAAAAAGTCGTAGAACAAACGTTTCTAGATCTCTGATCGGGAACAAGTCCTCATTCAAGTTTTTAAGATAAATCAACGATTTGATCCAAACAAACAAACAAACAGACAAACAGACAAACAAACAGACTGACTTTTCATCTCGTTTTGAGAAGGGCACCAAAAATTTCAAAATTAATTATCTTTTTAACCAGTGGTCGGATTTTGATGGTCGAGGTGTCATTCGACGCGTATTTTTGATAAAAACAGTAAAAAATTAAAATAAAGGCTCCAATGGCTCCAGTTGCTCCAATAACTTAAATTTTTCCCCTTCCACTAACACCTGTTTATCTCACGAGCCAGGTGAGTTTCCAAAAGTCTTAGTATGCACATTTGTAAGTTTAATTGATATCTTTCGATCGGTATATAACTCGACCTGATCGGACAGTCATAGCAAATTTTCCATTCTTCCAGTGTATATATGCTAGTCGCCTTCGCACCCTTCGTGCTGCTTTCGTCACTAGCGCGGACTGTCGTCCGCAGTGATATTACAATTTATGGAGACTGGCACAGGGTATACAACAGTCGAGCAAACTCGACTGTAGCCGCGCCCACTTGTTTTTAGCAACACTTGTTACTCTTTATTTTTTTCTGTGGTTGTACAGAGCACTTTTTGAGGGTTGTTTTTTTTTCTCGTGTCGCTGCACGTTACAATGCTGCTGTGGGTTCCGTTTACAACTTTCCAGCGTAGCGCTTCTTCTTTTTTTTACGCCGTTTATCCTGGGCACCCAACTCTGATTCCGAGCAGCTCTTTACTGCTTCGTCCAGTAGCTGTTCCCACGTCGCTTACTTTTTGGTCATCAGCTCTGATCCCGCGCAGCACTTTTCCTGCGTCGTCCAGTTCAGTCGATTCCCTCGTTGCTAAGTTGTTGCGCCGTTTACCTTGGGTTTCGGACCCTGGTCCCGCGCAGCACTTTTCCTGCGTCGTCGAGTTCAGTAAATTCCCACGTCGCTTATTTTTGATGATCAGCACTGATTCCGCTCAGCACTTTTCCGCTGATACTTGCCGTTTAAAAAATTTTGACAGCTCCGATCCCGCGCCGCTCTTTTAACGCTTAGTTGCTGACTCCCTCGCCGCTCAAATTCCAGCGCCGCTTGTTTTTGTTGCTCCACCGCCGTTCGTCCAATCCCACGCTGCAGTCACTCGTAGACACAGGATATTTTTATTTTTAGTTTTTATTATCCCTAACTTTGCCACGATGCACGAGAGGTGCTATCAATGGACTTGTCTGTGTGATACCGATTAAAGTATCTGCTACAGTTGGCAGTCACAGAGCTTAATCGAAGGACTCGAAGGACCAAATGCATGCAAAGGTATTAAGACTTGTCGCAAAGTTACTTGCTGTCTCAGATTTCAATGGTTCTGCACGCAGGCCAATCCCTAAGTAAAACACTCTCGAGTTATAATTATGAACTGACCTCGTATTTCTTATGTACTAATAAACAGCGTTAGATATACTATTTATATATTTCTGGCTTCTTCCTAGTTATTGTATTGTCTTATGTAATTATTCGATAGAGTCGACAGTTGTCTTACATTATGTTTGGTTCTCTTTTACTCATTTTCTAGTCTGATCTTATCTTATGTATTAGCTGTTTGACACATATCTTTTACTCTTTCATACCAATTGTGGTCTATGTTTTTATCTGCTCTACATATCTATTACTCCTTATGCTCTCTCTTCTTATCTACTCCAACGTGTATGTTGGATCGCTTATGTTTATATGATCTTTTTATTGGTGAGAACCAGGATTTCGATCCGTGTGACCCCTTTGTGTCACTTGAGCTTTGCACATGTCGCAGCGCATTCCGGGGGGTGATCAAAAAGTATGTTCATTTATGAACACAATGTAATAATAAAAGTAACAACAATTATAATAAATTATAAACGATAAATTAATTTATTGTATATTTATTTGGGATTTTCGATCGATCATGGATGCATCGATCGTGCAGCACACATATTTTGTTTTGTGTGTGTGTTGTGAAATTCCGCCTGTAAGTAGGTCAAATTCAGGGGTCAAAGTTAATGGAATTGCTTTGCATGAAAAACTTTTGTTTCTTAACATATCTCAACCAAACTCACAAAATGTATGTTTGGGACTCTTTTACATCCTGACCAAATTTGGTCAAAGACAGATGACTATATCATATAGCTGCCATAGGAACATATAACTTTTAGTATGAAAAAACTAAAAATACAAAATTATATTATTTTGTAATTTTTTTTGTATATATTTATGTTTATATTTCTGATTGATTTTATTATTTTTGCTGCCATTGCTAAGGCATTGGGCACTGATGATAAATATTTGGATTCTGTTAGTTTTAAATAACGATTGAACTTATTCAGTCAATCATGAACTAAATCGTTCATAACGCATTTGGTCACAATTTCTTAAAAAAATTCTAAATTTCTTAGAGAAATACAATTAAGAGTTTCGCGATTAGATGCATTTTCTTCTTTATTTACATGTAACAATGCTTAAATTTCAAATATTTTTAAGTTTTGAGCAATGTAAAAGGCTACTTAAGCCCAAAATAAATAAACCAATTTCTCTTTATTCTCATTTTCAATATGCCAGGGTATAAGTATGTATAACCCAAAAAATTAAAAGATAATCCTGAATCTAATAATTTACATTTTTCGTCTATTCTAATTAAAAACTTAAAACATATTTCACATTCCACTGAAAAGAAACAGTTGTAGCCTGTTTATCGTTCATAAACAACCGAGCAACTGATCAGAATGACCTATTCATCTTTCATCGTTCATGACCATCTAGAAACCAAATAGAAACCTTTAATCGTTCATAGTTCATGATTAACTGAATAACTGAACTAACTGACTGATTTAGTTCACGACTGAGAAATGAAAGATTGAACTTATTCAGCAAAATTCAACTAAGAAGCCCAACTCTAGAAATTATACCTATGCAAACAAAAATTTTTCTTATGCTTAATAAATAGCAATATGACATAACAAAATACTATGTTAATGCAAATAATAATGATAAAATAATGCTAATAAATAATAATGATAAGCATCACAATAATAATAAAAGCCCATATCGCTGTTATGTTACAGATTTGATCAATCTGGCAGCCCGCCAAACTTTTTATTATTGTATGTATGTATGTACATTAGAGTGCATCGATTTTTTTCACAAGAAATGGTAACCCATATTCATAATCTATGGTCAATTCTTAGATGTTTTCACCAAGAAACCATAGTTCTAAAATGAAGTCCTGGTCCGCGCTTTTTAAGTAGAAAAATTCATTTGTTCGAACTTGAATATCTTGGGTGTTTATGGTCCGATCTTGATAAACATTGTGTCAATACTCTTGTTAGGATCAGGACTTTTAAATCTCCATAGAACAAAAGGACGAAATGTCCTTTAAACAAAGTTTTCATCCTTGGAACGACGACTTCTCGATTCGTCTCTATCCTTAAAAATTAGTCAGAATTAAAGCTATTTTTTGGACCAATTACCATAGATTACGAAAATGGGTTACCATTTTTTCATTTTTTCGGGCCCATACAATTCGATGCACTCTAATGTACATACATAGACATTTGACTATAACGGAACTTAGCAAAATTTCGGTGATAAACGTGTCGAGTGGCTGCACAGCTTAATATACAAGAAAATCGATCAAATAATGAATTATAGATACTTGCATTTATATATACAGGGGTGCTACAGAAATCGCTTTCGCTTGAGTTTTCATACTAATAGTTTTTGGCTCAAGCTCTAATTTAGAGTAACTGTCAAAATTCTACAAAAATTGGCAAGTTAAATATAAAAAACATATATTGTGTGTATTTGTATTTATGTTTGTATCGATATGTTTGTATTTGACGCGTGAGCTTCCGCGAAATAGTGAAAAGTTGTTACTTGCCGACAGTTTAAAGCATCCAAATATCGATTGCCAGCTAGCTCACGGCATTTCCAGGGATGGATAAGACCCTCGATAGACGGATAGTCGGGTAACATCAATTTATTTATTTACTGAATTTCATCGGTCATCTGTTCTGGCGTTCCTGTTTGAAAAGAAGGGAATTTTGGTGCTGACAAATTGCCAGTACCTGCGTCGCCCACCCTACCATTAGTTAATCCTGATGAAATGAGATCAACTCCCTACTCCGGCCACTCCAGCCGTGCGTCAGCCCATTTCACCCCATATTAAGGTATTTACTCAAATTGTTTCATTAGAACTTAACACAAGACATCTATTTAATTAATCTTAACATTTTGTTGTATTTTTCTATTATTCAGTTCATTGATATTCTCCTCAACCTGGCTGAGACACCCTAATAAACACCACCTAACGCTCGAGCAGTCAGAGAAGAGCTATAAGGGACCCAGGGGCTGCTGACAACAAAGAATTAAATTAACAAATATAAATTAAGAGAAATAAATAATAAGTTAAACAATTAAACAAACAAATAAATTAACAATTAGATAAATAAATAAATTATAAATATATAAGTTATGAAATAATAAATTAATTAAATGATAAATAATTAATTAATGTTCCATTCAAATGGCATATTTAGACGACGATTCATGTTGAAGATGTGGATGTTGTGTATGTATGTAATTGGTCGTATTGATATTGCAGCAAAAGTATAATACATGTGTTTGTGCTTATTTATATATATGCGTGTGTGTCATTATTTGGTTATTTGGTTTTCATTTTGTGCTTAAGTGAAGTTCTTTGTTCGGTGGTGCCAAAAGCCACGGCAAGCGTACCGCAGGGGTGTTTGATGTAAAGCTTCTTCTTCTAACTTCAATGTTAAATGAATGAATGAAAAACGCTATAAAAACCTGGTGGCCACCCAGAGGCGGTGGCCAATCGCTCCTCTGGTGGCGCCCTCCTGCGTATTTGCTTATCCAATTGTGCTCTGCCGGCTGTTAGTCGCTGCACAATCTGCTGCCTGTTGCTGTAAAACAAAAACAGTATTTGTTTATTCCCCACGCACAAATTACCACTAATTCAAATATAAAAAAGTACTGACCCAACTGCGGGGAGTTTCAATGTTAATCGGTTTGGGCTTTCCCTCCAAATTGTTCACAAAAAATAACTATGTCTTCTGTTGCTTTTGATTAATTTCTTGCACATCCACGTTTCCTCGCAAAATTGTTCTATTCAAAGGAAAAACAGGAGAAACTAAAAAATACTAGGAAAGGGAAATTTCCCTGCAGCAAACCGCCCTCAGCCCTGGAAACAACATTAACAGCTCTGCTCCTCACAATGTTGTGCTCCTCACGAAAAACAGCTGTGCTTGTCAGATGCAAATCGACATTGCGCATTTTTTTATTTGTTTTGTTTTGTGTGTGCATAAATGTACGAAATAATAATCATTTCGTAACAAAGTGAAATAAAGTTATTTCTTCTTTTTTATTCACGTAAGTTACATTACAGTTTAATTTAATAGAGTCCTTAGTGCAATTATTGAATTATACCGTACTCTTAGTCTGTTTTGTACAGACTTCCTGCAAATTTGGTACATTCCAAATTTGCAAATTTGGTACAATAATTATTATTAGTTTACGAATAATTATTAATTTTAGAAATTTAAATTGTGCCGTATAATATCGTTAAATTGTAAATCACTATTTTTTCTAAATAGTTGCTATTTTTCGATATAAATATTTATCAATAATTTTTATTATTGCTGTAAATATTTGTAGTATTTTCTGCCTAATTTATTTGTAGCGCATAAAATACAGACTTCATGCAAATTTGGTACATTCCAAATTTGCAAACTTATAATTATTATATATAATATAATTATTACGTATAATTATTATTATTAGTTTACGAATAATTATTAATTTTAGAAACTTAAATTGTACCATATAATATCGTTAAATTGTAAATCACTATTTTTTAAAATAGTTGATATTTTTCGATATAAATATTTATCAATCATTTTTCTCATTGCTCTAACTATTTGTATGTAGTACTTTCTGCCTAATTTATTTTTAGTGCATAAAATACAAGACTTCATGCACATTTGGTACATTCCAAATTTGCAAACTTGGTATAATTATTATTATTGCCTTCTGGGCCAAAATTTTAACTGCCAAAGAATTATTAAGATTAATGCAACATAATCCACAAATTTTTTTTGATATAAAAGCATCCAGAGACTCTACTAGCTACACTAAGATTTTAAATGAGTTCAACAATATCTTCGAAAAAACTGAAGTAGTAAGTGCCTATAGTCCTTGCAAAAAAAAATTACTTTCAAAACTAGACAACTGGACAGGAAAAAGGAAGATGTCTCCAATGAAGAGACCAAATCTATATACAATGAAGCGTTGGCTTTTTATAAATAACTTTAGAATTTTTTGCACAGATGCGTCCATCTGCGACCAAACGACGGGTATAGGAATCCTAGATCTTGAATGCGATAGAGAATACAAGTTTAAAATAACCTCTAAATTATCGTCTGTAACTGCAGAGCTTTTCGGAATTAAAAAAGCTTGTGATATAATATGTACAAACAGCCTTAAAAAGGCTGCAATTTTCTGTGATTGCCTAGGTGCCATTAATTTAATCTCTAACAAAAAGACTGACTATTTTACTGTTAGTAAAATTCATAATTTAATCAGAAACAGCACCATTGAGGAGATAGAAATAGTTTGGGTACCGGGTCACAGAGGTATTCAAATAAATGAAAGAACAGATGCAATCGCCAAAGATGCTGCTTTTAATGGTGAGATTTTAGACGTCAACTTTAGTTTAAAAGATGCCCTTAAAGCAATCCACAAAAGAACTACACAACAATGGAATGAGGAATACATAAGATTATCCCTCACCAAAGGTAAATACTTTGCCGACATATTCCCCACCTTACCGGAAGAACCCTGGCACTATAGTGTTAAATGGAAAGCCAAAGACATAAAAACCATTAACAGACTGCTTACTGGACACACGTATGACAAGCCATATCTTTTCATGATCGGGGCTGAAACCACAAATCGTTGTAATACGTGTGGCTGCATTGAAAGTGCTGAACACCAAATTTTTTACTGCCCAAGACTATCTTCTCTCAGGAGAAAATTCAAAATTTTTAACAGGTTTGCTAACCTTAAAAGCCTTTTGTGCTCAAAGGAACAGCTCTTCTATAGAGAGCTAATTAAATTTATAAACATAGCTAAGCTAGAATTTTAAGATAATAACATAAGACATAAGATGTGTATTACACATGTACTAAATTTAAAAATTTTCTTTTTTCTTTTTTTTTTCTCTCTTTATTTTGGCTTTTCTTTTTGGTTCTTTTGTTTCTTTTTTCTATTTATATATTTCAGAACGACATCTTCACACAAACCGGATTTAAACATAACTAAATAAACACATAAATCAATAACTTCTAAACTATTAAAATCTACTTAAATAAACTACAAGAAAACTACCAGTTGGACCTGCATCGACTGGTCTCCCAAAACAGCCTTATTGAGGCTAAAACTTTTAGACCTGACACCTGTGGTGTGCCGCGCGCAGACCATCAGAACACCGTACCTGGCTTGAATAGTGTTGTCACTGCAGCCAAAAAAAAAAAATAATAATCATTTCGTAACACCACACCGCCGCCGGGGGGGGGCGCCAACGTAGGCCATCGCCCAAGCCCTGAGATGTCTGGTGACTTTATTGTTGTTGTTGTTTTGACTTTGCTAGCCGGGCACTAAACTTGTGTTATTGCTTCAGATCCTTGGCGTGGAAAATGCCCAACGGATCTCCTTGCAACGTCTCCAATTCGTACAGGCTGTTCCCTATGGCCCGCACGACGCGGCATTTTGTGAATTTTCGGCAGAACTTCGCATTGATGTTGCGTCGAAAATCGCTGAGCACAAAGTTGCGTTTGTACAGCTCTTGTCCAGGTGAGTATTGTATGCATCTTGTCTTTAGATTATAACGCTTCTCTGCTGTTTCGTAGGCTTTGTGCAGTGTCTCCTGGATCCGTGCACGATATATCTGCTGCTTTTCTGCACGAGCCAAAGGTGCGATTGCGGCGTCTTCGAGTGCTCCTAGCTTTCTGGCCACCGCATAGTCGCTGCCATGCAGAAACATGTTCTGACCAAACTGCACAGTGCTGTTTGTATTTCCGGCAGCTTCTCGTCCCACGTCGTCTGGTCTGCTCCCACATGTGTACGGATCGCCGCTATCACCGACTGATTCACGCGTTCAGATGCATTGGCCTGTGGTGAGTAATAAGCCGTTTTAAGATGTTTTATCCCATAATGTTGCATCAAAGCACCGAACTCCGAGGACGTGAATTGTTTCCCGTTATCGGTGTGGATGACCTCCGGTACTCCAAAATGTACAAAAATGTCCTCTTTCAGGATCTTCACCGTAGCCAGTGCCGTCGGCTTCGGAATCGCCCTGAGCCAGACGAACTTCGTCAGGTGGTCAAGCGCAATGAGGATGTACGAGTTATACATTACCTCACTTGCCTCTTCCCCACTTACCTCTTCCCCACTTACCTCTTCCCCACTTCTTAATCGTAAGCTGTCAACGCCCTCACCATTATCGCTAATGCACCATGGCCTTCAGTCTACTCTAATGTAATCAAAGCCGGACCACTCTAATATAAATATTCCATTCCTGTATAATAACGTAAACATAGCTGGACCAAAAAACACTTTGGCCACCACACACCATAATGAAAACATAAAGGCATCTTATAGAATTATGTTATAAGTCAATGATTGTATCGCAAGAGCTTCAGTTTATACTCAACCCCGAATCAAACCACTTCAAAATAAATATATTAATTATTACGAGTGCTGTATTTGTTTCATTTATGTATGTTTCATTTATTGTGAACTTAAAACATATAATTGGCGCAGCCGGTCTTAGCGGACAAATAAAAACAAACACTAAAAAAGAGTGATTTCTTGCAAACGGCCAAAGGCATAAGCAGAATCATTTAAGTGTAAAAACGAAAAAAGTGACATAAAAGCAGACAAGGTCATAATTGTGTCATCAAAGAACCCATATAAAACAGGTGGGCGCGGCTACAGTCGAGTTTGCTCGACTGTTGGATACCCTGTGCCAGTCTCCATAAATTTTAATATTGGTTATAAAAGAATTAGTAATATGTATTTAAGCATATAAAACATAAATATTTAACGCCTCTCGAGTTTGCTTCTGATATAGTGGTCCGATTTTAACACAGTTTGGTGAGGATGCATGGGACCATCTCGTATGCATATTGTGTCATCGTGGCACAGATATCTCTAAAATAGTTTGTCATACTAAAACATGATTTTCCACTGATCGTTCGTATGGCAGCTATATGATATAGTTGTCCGATTTCAACCAGAATTGTTCAGGATGTCTAGAACCATCCCGTTTACATATTCTGTCAGTTTGGTTGAGATATCTCAACCAACAAAGAAATTGTTCATACAGAGACTTGATTTTCGACTGATCGTTCCTATGGCAGCTATATGATATAGTCGTCTGACTTCGACCAAATTTGGTCAGGTTATCAAGAATCATCTCGTTTACACATTCTGTCAGTTTGGTTGAGATAACTGAACCAACAAAAAAGTTTTTCATAGAGAGACTGGATTTTCGACTGATCGTTCCTATGGCAGCTATATGATATAGTCGTCTGACTTCTACCAAATTTTGTCAGGTTCCCAAGGACCGTTCAGTATGCATAATCTATCAGTTTGGTTCAGATATCTCAAACAACAAAAAAGTTTTTCATACCAAGACTTAATTTTCGACTGATCGCTCATATGGCAGCTATATGATATAGTGGTCCGATCCAAATTTAAAAACAAACTTGATCTGCGTCCGGTATCCAGCTACCTACATACCAATTTTGAAGTTTCAAGTTATTATAGTCTCTGAGATCGACGCGTTCAAACAGACGGACGGACAGACGGACAGACAGACGGACATGGCTCAATCAACTCTGCTGTTGATGCTGATCAAGAATATATATACTTTATAGGGTCGGAAATGCTTCCTTCTGCCTGTTACATACATCACACAAATCTAATATACCCTTTTGACCATTTTCAATGGCCACAGGGTATAAAAATTAACAAGTGAGCCGTATAAAAAAAAAAAAAAAAATTTATAAATATGGCAAACGAAAATAATGAAATGCAAAGGTGCATTCAGGCACTTACGCAAATCATTGCTCATCAACAACATGAGCAGGCCATTGTAAATCCAGTTACAAGGCAAAGAAATAATATTGAAAAAGAAACCCGATATCTACCCACATTTACGGGAGAAGAAGGTACTCTGCATGGATTCATCGCGTCGGTGGATCAAGTGATGCAGGAATATGGAGACGGCGCAGATCAAGTATTCAGCGTGATTTTTAACACGAAAATTCAAGGACAAGCCCGAACTGTATTAAACATTAATACACCAACAACATGGCAACAATGCAAGGAGAAACTACGCCACCATTATCGACCAAGAATGGACCAAATGGGACTCACTAGGAAAATTAACAACCTCAGAGTGACCAGCATCAGAGACCTGGATATCAAAGTAAGATACATTGTAGAAGAAATAACTGATTTCGCGGTATTTGAAAACAATGAAAATCTTGTTAATATATTAAGTGCTTTATTAATACAAAGAATAAAAGAGTAAGCCTCAGGCTCCATGGCAGTTTCATTAATGCCCCTTACCACAGTACCAGCAGTTAGAGATGAGATAGCAAAGTATATTGGTCTAAATATCGGAAATTGAAATCAGAGATTACTAGTTCGAAAAAATTTTGATAACAATGGATCAGGTTATAATAATGACCAAAATGTTGGAAATAATCAACAAGTAATTACTGGCATTAATTACAGAAACAACAATATACAAAAAAGTCAAAACACAAGACGCCATTGTAATAACAATCAACAACAAAATCAAAACTATACTTACAACCAACAACAAAATCAAAACTATACTAACAACCAACATCAAAATCGAAATTTTCTAACAACCAGCATCAAAATCCAAATTATACTAATAACCAGCAGAGTTGTTCCTAATTAACTACTTTTTTAATGAATTTGGCATTTCATTGGCATTGAAAAATAGTAGTGCTAGTGAAATTCATTTCAGTAGGCATTGATAAAAGTAATGCTAATGAAATCGAATTTAACTAGCATTGAAAAAACTAGTGCTAGTGAAAAATTTTCATTACTTTTCATTTTCAATGCCAATGAAAATTTTTTAATTAGCATTGAGTAATTATAGGAAAAAATTATTTTAAATAAAATTAATAATTATTTTTTTGAAAAAATTGAAAAAAATTGAAAAAATGGGAAAAAATTGGAGGTTTCAGAATAAAGGAACAGTTATTATTTTTTCGACTTAGCAATTGTTTTCTTGAAATAGTCTGAAAAATGGGCGAACATAAAGAAGTAAGAGCAGTGCACTATTGCATGAATTAATATCGTATAAGACTATCGTATAAAACTATCGTAAAAAACTATCGTAAAAAACTATTGTATAAAAGTATCGCATAAAACTATCGTATAAATATATGGTATATCGGGAAAACTATTGGAAAAACCATTTTCCACATTTTTCTTCACGTTTATTTCCATTTTTCTAAATTTTTCCAATTTTTTCCCATTTTTTCAATTTTTTTCAATTTTTCCAAAAAAATAATTATTAATTTTATTTAAAATAATTTTTTCCTATATTTACTCAATGCTAATTAAAAAATTTTCATTGGCATTGAAATTGAAAAACAATGAAAATTTTTCACTAGCACTAGTTTTTTCAATGCTAGTTAAATTCGATTTCATTAGCATTACTTTTTTCAATGCCTACTGAAATGAATTTCACTAGCACTAATTTTTTCAATGCTAATTAAATAGTAATGGTAATGCTTATAGGCACAACTCTGATAACCAGCAAAAAAATTTTAATAATCAACAACAAAATCAAAACTTTAATAATCAACAACAAAATCAGAATTATAGCAACAATCAACAATATAGAAACCAAAGCCATACTATACGACAAAATAATAATGTTCAAAGACAGGATGCAATGAGTGTAGACAATTTAGCAGATGAAGACAATAAAAGCACAACAAGTGAGAATCCTGAAGAATTTTTTATCCAGCAGCCTAAAAATTTTGATAGAAGGAACAATTGAAGGATGCAGATTTTTGTTTTTGGTGGACACCGGATCCACAATTAGCATAGTAAATACAAGAAGAGTGCAGGAAAATGTTTATGAAATTGTTGAAAAATTTACAAAGACTATACATACTATCAACACAAAGTTTGAAACTAATAATTTTGTGGTTATGACCAAAGCACCAAGTGAATTTCAATATTCACCAAGAATGCGTTCAAAATGGATGTCTTTACCCCTAGACAAATCATATGATTTTCTATTGGGTATGGATTTCATTCAAAGAAACGTCAAGCATATAAATTTTACTAAGAAAACCATACAATTGATAAATAATGTCGAAATTCCTTTCTTGTCCAAGATTCCTGAAGTGACTTGTGTACTAGAAGTAAGTGAAATTGAAGACATCAAAATGACAGATTTAAATAGAGAAGAAAGTAAAATTATAAGAATATTAAACCAGAAATTTAAAGGATTATATTATAAAGAAGGGGACCAATTGACAAACACAAATACAGTAGTGCACAATATAAAAACTACTACTGACCAGCCAAGAAATTCCAAAATTTATAGATGTTCCCATAAGTACGAAGAAGAAATTAGAAAACAAATAATAGAAATGGAAAAAAATTGTATAATAAGAAAAAGCAGGAGCAAATATAGTTCACCAATATGCATGGCTCACAAAGAAAATAGATAACTCAGGAGTGCAATAATATAGATTGTGTGTAGACTATCGCCGATTAAATCATGTAACAATCTCAGATAAATACCCACTACCCCTTATGGACTCAATATTAGACAAACTTGGTAGGGCTCAGTACTTTAGTACATTGGACTTAGCAAAAGGCTATCATCAGATTTTAATGGCTGAAGAAGACATAGAAAAAACAGCATTTGTATCAGCAATGGGACTCTATGAATATATCAGAATGCCATTTGGATTAAAAAACGCACCAGCCACATTTCAAAGATTAATGAATGACATTTTAAGAGACTACATAAACAAAATATGTGTGGTATATCTGGATGATATATTGATATTCTCAACAACTTTAGTAGAACATAAAAATGCTTTAGAGAAAATATTTCGAAAACTTCAAGATCATAATTTAAAAATTCAGGCAGACATGTGCTCATTTATGAAACAAAACACTGAATTTTTGGGACATGTACTTACAAAAGAAGGCATAAAACCAAATCCAAAAAAGATACAAGACATATTAGCTATTCCAATTCCCAAAACAGAAAAACAACTTAAAGGTTTCTTAAGAAAACGCAATAAATAAAAACGACCCAGAATTTATTGATTCATTTGAAAATTTAAAAGCCCTCATAAGTTCACACCCAATATTAAAATTGCCGGAATTCGATAAACAATTCACAGTAACGACAGATGCGAGTGATTTCGCAATTGGCGCGGTTTTGTCACAACAGGGTTAACCAATAGCATTTGTATCAAGAACTGTAACCCTTTCATGGACTTGTCCCTTATAAGGGACAAACTCTTTGTTCAGCTTTGAATTGATAGAATTTGAAACATGTGCTACAGTTATGAATGGTCTAAGGCAATTCTGAAAGTTGACAGAGCTAGCTTTATCTCATTATCTTATTTTTCGCGCTGTGTTGCCATTTGATTAAATTATAGGCGCTTTTGCAAAGCCTTCTTTTTAGCAAATAAATGCGTGATTTTCAGCTAAATAATTCTTGTGGTAATTATCGTCGAATTGGTTAATATGTTATGGTCGGCGCTGATCTATCGATATTATCGATAACGATAGTCGCCAGCTGTGGAGAACGCCACCTATCAGCGTCGACCAAAACATTGAGGACTGACAATAAGAAGTATTGAAGAGGAGATTGGGAGAGAGTTTGACAGGAGATAGAGAGGTTAGGGAGTAAGGAAAAGACAGTCTGGTTTTGCTCGTGGCTGCCGCCGGAGGCAGAGGAATTAACGTCGGGACAACAATTGCACATTGTGAGACACAAAACACCGCAGAAACTGTGCAAACAACACAGGAGCACAACCGGCCGGAGCAGCACGCCACAGCAACTACACACATAACACAACGAAAGCACCAGACGGAATAACACGGAACAACACGGAACGCCGCACACAACACAGAGCGAGGATCAACTGGATGCAACACAGGCAAGACTACACACTCACAGGCACTGGGATCACGAGTGAGTCCGGCCCTGCAAGCAGCTGGCCGCAGTTTCATGCCCCAGGCGCGCCAGGTGCTACGAACATTCGCTCAGCCACTGGTCCAAGTACGGAGCGATCAGCTCGTCGCAGCGCAAACGCCGTTTTTCCCGGCAACCAAACGCCAGATCTCGTTTATCCATTTATAAAGCCTTAGTTGATTGCCTGTAAAAGAATTCTGTTAGTTGTTTGATTCATTTGCGTTGCGTATATATACTTGCGTGTATATAAACAGATACATACTTACCTTTTTGCCAGCTTGACCCAAAAAGTATACTTACCAAACACACACACACACTTATTTAGATTCTTAAAACTAAACTATCATTATTTATACCATTTATACACATTATATAGACACATATAAATATTTATTAGGATTGTTTGTTTACACTTTCGCGCACATTGGATACGAGGTTGCCAGAAAGTTAAGTTTTGTAAATTGTTGTTCGATAGTTTCTGTTAGGTGTTGATATTCAAGCGCAAAACTATTGAATAAATTCAATTAAATTAAAATGTAAATATGGTAGGAAAAATTATTATAAATGATTAAATATTATAACGTTTAATTTAAAATGATTTGTTAGTTTGTTTATTCGGGTGAGGTGAATATGTGGTAGGTTGGGTGAAGTGTGGAGTAGGGAGTCGGCACAACTATCGAAAGCCGACTATAGGTAGGGAGGGCATCGTACATGTGGATAATGCCATCTGTCCACCGAAACCTTGCCAGCAGAATGTCCGTTATAGGTGTTGAGAAACCAGTCCGAATATTTATTCCAGTTATAAAAATTTAAATTTCTTTGTTACCCGACTCGCCAGGTATCGAGGTCGACTCATCCCTGAGTTATGCCTATGGCTAGCCGGCAAATCGATATCTGGTTGCGATTGTCAAGTCGGATCATAACAAATATAGAAAAAAAACTTCTAATATAAGTGTACTAATCATAGAAATATAACCAAAAATATCGTTGTCCCTTATATGGGACAAGGGCTGACTACGTACATGAAGTTTGTTAGTGATCCTTCCAAGTCTTCTAATTATGATCGCCTTCACAAAGTAAGACCAATAATGAAACATTTGAAGAGTCATCTACTCACATTGCCGATAGAAGAATGCATTGCTATAGGTGAAGAAATAATTCAATTTAACTGAAGTTTTTTTGCTAAACATCATATCAAAGGCAAGTCGTGACCCTGGGGCATAAAGGTTTATTTCCTTTGAGACAAGAGGGGTTTGCCCTACGACTTTCTTATTTACCAAGGCTCGACCACACCAATACTAGACAAAACTATAGATTCAGGATCAGCTATAGTGCTTGAGCTAGCAAAGCTGATACCAGTTGCAAACGGCTACAAAGCTTTTCGAAATCCTTCTGAATAGAAGTATTCTTGCTGTAGGAACGAAACGAGTAAACAGATTTGGTAACCCTCCATTGCCTGATATGAAAGTTATGCCAAAAAGGGGTCGAGGTTCAGCTTCGTAGTGTTATAGTGACAACGACAAAGTCATTCGCTGATACGATAACAAGGTAGTTAACTACCTTGGCTGGCTTCTAATTGTATTGGAATAGGCAAATATTTTAAGGCATCCGAAAGGGATAAACAGCTGCAAAAGTATATTGAAATTAATTTTCCGGAAGTGGTTCGTGTGTACAACGAAGACGTGGGCGGCGTAGATCTCAACTGCTGCAATATTACAAAATCTATATAAAAGTGGACGTTTTGCGTAATTATTCATTTTGGAAACCTTAAATTGGTTGCAACTTGGATGGAATATAAAAATGCCTGCAATGAATTTAATGTTCCAAAAAGATAAATTTTAGATTCATCTCATTTTTGGGTAGAAGTGGCGAATACTCTAATAAAATCACAAAGCTCTTATGTGGTGACCAATGCCGAAACGACGTCGAATGTACTTGGCAGATCTTCTCCGATGAAAAGGTCATTGTCGCAACAGCTGCTCTAAGAAAACTCGCCCACATCATTAAGTAATTCACCCACCAGATCTATAAGTTATTTATTTGCGCCATTGAAACTTACCCGGACAAAGAGGTTCGATTGGTCAACATAAAAACATAACATAACATAAAAACAATGCCCAGTCTAAATTAAAGGGTTGTAAGGAAAAAAACATTTATAATTTGCAAAAAATGCAAAGTCTATCTTTGCTTGTAGCGAGAATGCAATTGCTGAGCTAGCTTTCATCAAAAACTGTAAGTTTCCATTTAAGTTGATTTGATAATAAATCTATATAAATAAACATACTCTGTCAGCTCTAGTCCTTTTTAAGGGACATTACCTGGAGGCCAGGTGAGAAGAGCTACCTGAAATCTGATTGCATATTTGGAATCAGCGTCGTCAATATAACTTCTATCCAAAATTTCAGATTTTTAGTGCAATCCGCTGAATTAATCCCACGAAAGGGTTAAATAAACACGAAAAGCAATACAGCGCAACTGACAAAGAATTTTTGGCTATTGTTTATGCAGTAGATTATTTCAGACATTATTTATATGGATCCCAGTTTCAAATAATAACAGACCACCAACCAATAAAATATTTAAGTAAGAAATATAAAGGAAAGGATTTAAAAGACAAACACAGAAGATGGATTCTAAAACTTCAAGAATTTGATTGCGACATACAATATGTAAAAGGAAAAGATAATAAAGTAGCAGATTTTTTGAGAGGAGTAAATTCTAAAAGACAATCAAATCATAGAAATGTGAACATACTCAGCAAGAACCAATAGATTTTTATATAAAAGACGAAATAGTAAATAAATTCAAAACTCAAATCATTGTAACATACAGGACAGTATTATTATTCATCAAGGAAAAAAGATTATAGAAATTAATCCAGCAGATGAAACACTTGAAATAGAACAAAAGTTGCAAAACAATATAAATAAAGGCACAATCGGCATATATTCAGAAGTACCAGACTCAGTATATTACAAAGTACAATGCATTTTAATAGACCTTTTTAAAGACACTAAAAATATAAAATTTTTGAAATGCACGAAAAGAGCCATAGAAATAAAAAACGAAGAAGAACTTCATAAACAAATTGCATTATATCATACGAAAGAATCCCTACATAGCGGCATGAACGAAACATTTTATACCCTTAAAAATAAAATTTATTTCCCAAAATTAAGAGATCACATTAACCTGGTAATATCCAATTGTAGAAAGTGTAGAGAAATAAAATATGACAGAAATCCTATTAAACCATAATTTAACCTCTCTGAAACCCCAGAAGATAAAAATGAAATAATTCACATAGATATTTTCCATATTAAACATAGATCATTCGTAACAGTAATAGACAAACTTACTAAATTCGCAACAGCATATAACATTAAAGACAGAAATTGGAGAGCAAAGCTGCAAATAATAATAGATCAATTCACAAAGTTTGGTAAACCGAAGAAAATTATTATGGACAATGAATTCAGAGCAGAACAAATATCAAGTTTTTTAGACAAAGAGGACGTAATATTACATCTGACGAAGTCAAATTCACCCACAGGAAACGCAGACATAGAAAGACTTCATTCAACCTTAATTGAAATTGTAAACAGCATAAACGAAGACATTTCAATAGAAACAAAAATTCAAATCGCCATTGGCGCATATAATAAAAGATATCATTCTACAATTCAATGTTCACCTAACCAGGCAAAGAACGATAAAAATGCACAAGAGCTTCGAGAAATTATAAAAGACAACAAGGAAAAAATTATAAATAATTTAAATGAAAAAAGGGAAACTCATGAAGAAAACAGAAAAGAAGGACCGATAAAAAATTATAAACGCCTTAGACACAAGGACGAACCGTATTTCAGATATGCAAAACTAGAAGATGTGCACCCTTGTAATATTAAGAGGCCATTAAAAATAGAAAAAGGATAAGTATTCAAAAAAAAAAAAAAAAAAAAAAAAATTTTTCATATATATTTTTAGTATTAGTAATTAGTTTTTCCCCACTTACAGAGTATTTTATTGATCATATTAATGACACTATCAGTGGTACACACTAGACTACATGTGGTACCAATTCAGGAGGGAGCAGGATACGTACCAATACATATTCATTCAACAGAAGTTATGAATGAAACGGTAATAATTTTACATATTATTGATATCAATCAACTTACTAACATTATCAATAAAATAGAAAATAATATAAAAAACGTTGAAATAGCAGACAAAGAATTAATCATAAATGAGATAGACCTGATCAAAGCTAAAATCAAATCAATAACCCCATCTACCAGAACACAGAGAGGACTTATAAATGGCGTAGGTACAATGTACAAATGGCTTTTCGGATTAATGAACAATGAAGACAGAGAAAACATATTAGAACATTTAGATATAATAGATCAAAATAATCATGAATTAATCAAAAACATGAACCAACAAATTTATATTAATACCCATTTCAATGACACTATTAACAAACTAGCAGACACAATTTTACAAGATAGAAATCTAATAGAAATTTTTTAGGCAAAAATAAATGAACAAAACGAGGAAACACTAAAGCAAATCTTATTCAAATTAAAAAATTTAGAAAAAAAATAAATTACATTCAAGAAAATATAACGTCAGCAAAGAATAATATATTTTTACCTGAAATATTGACCAAAGAAGAAATAATAAAATTTGAAATAGACTTCTACAAAATTAAATTGATTAGAATGGGTATTTTAAAATACAAAAACAATGCAATTGTCATGGCAATAAAACTACTCAAAACCTTTGTTAAAACAAACCTTAAGTTAATCACACCAATTCCTAATGAAAATCATATTCAAATTGATCAAGAAAACTTAATTATAACACAAATTAAAAATAAAACTTATGAATATAAGGAAAATGTAATTTTAAGAGAACTAAAATTAAGCAAAAGTTGCACACTATATAATAATTGCAAATTCATATTCAACAACAAATCAAGTATAGAACAAATAGATGATGAAACAATAATAGTAAGAAACGCTAAAAATGAGAAATTAAATCAAAATTGTGACAAAAGAAACATAATACTGAATGGAAATTACTTAATACAATTTGTAAATTGCCAAATCCAATTATTGTATGAAACCTTTTCAAATGAACAAATCGAATTTTATGATAGGTTTTTCTACCCAACAGACTTATTAAACCAATCATATAAAAATACTCTAAATTTTGAACACATACATTACAAAATTTTGAAAATTTGAAAGAAATAACTGAATTAAAATTTCACAAAAAAGTCGGTTATGGAATGGCAATAGCCCTAACATTATTCATAATAGCAGTAGCACTTTACTCGTATATTAAACTAAAACAGAAAAATATTCACATTAAAGTAAAAAGAATTCAGGAGAATTCAAACTCTGGCGGTGGAGGAGTTATACATTTGTCCTCACTTACCTCTTCCCCACTTCTTAATCGTAAGCTGTCAACGCCCTCACCATTATCGCTAATGCACCATGGCCTTCAGTCTACTCTAATGTAATCAAAGCCGGACCACTTTAATATAAATATTCCATGCCAGTATAATAACGTAAACATAGCTGGATCAAAAAACACTGGGAGCCCCACACGATAATGTAAACATAAAGGCATCTTATAGAATTATGTTATAAGTCAATGATTGTATCGCAAGAGCTTCAGTTTATACTCAACTCCGAATCAAACCACTTCAAAATAAATATATTAATTATTACGAGTGCTGTGTTTGTTTCATTTATGTATGTTTCATTTATTGTGAACTTAAAACATATAAGTTACGCGTTGCCGTGCCGTGATTTCGGATATTTCCCTAAAAAATCGAGATAGAGCTTTTGCGCGGGTCGATCAGTGCGGACTTCTTTGCCTATTGGAGGTCGGCATACCTGCGTCGTGTGCTTCGTGTCCTTGCACGTGTTGCAACCCAAAACAGACTCTCGAACCTGCACAGTCATCCTTGGCCAGTAATAAAACTGTTTGAGTCTGGCCAGCGTCTTCGCAATGCCTCCGTGCATCCGGTTCTCGCCTTCGTGCGCTTTCTGGATGAGAGCGCTCGTTAGTGCTTCGGGTATCCACAGCTTCCAATGGAACTCCTGACTTTCCTCTCGCTCGAACTGGACGCGCTTGAACATCAAGTCCTCCTCGACACGCAGATCTGGGAACTGCTCCGGGTTCTCCTGCACTACTTTCACTCGCTCCACGTACTCCTCATCCTCAAATGCGGTTGTTTCAAATTCGAACAAGTTGAGCTCCTCCACATCAAACGGACGCGACAGCATGTCAGCCACAACGTTGTCCTTGCCTTTGCGATGCTCCACGTTGAAATTAAACGCCTGTAGAGAAAGAGACCAACGTGCCAACCGTCCACTCAGGTCTTTCAGCGTAGTAAGCCACTTCCGTTTGAAGTCTGGATGCACCAGCACTGGTGCGCAGGTAAGTGCCTTCTTCAATGCATGAAATGCTGCTATTGCCTCGTCACTCATCGCAAATTTCGCATTTCCTTTCAGGCAATCCGTCAAAGGAGCTGACAAGCTGGAGTAATCGCGGATAAAACGCCGATACCACCCTGCCGTGCCCAGGAAACTCCGCAGCTGCCGAACCGTTTTGGGCACCGGGATTTGGTTGATTGCCTCGACCTTCCTCGGATCCGTTCGCAATGCTCCATCTCCAATCACGTATCCAAGGTACCGAAGATACTTGAACCCGAATTTGGACTTTCCCAAGCCTATGGTGAGATTCGCGTCTCGCAGTGCCTATGCTACTTCTCCTAACAATCCCAAATTTTCTTCCCAGGTTCTCGAGATGATCAGGAGATCATCCAGATAGACGAACACCTTGCTTCGTAATGCTTGCGGGATTACTCGATCCATTAGTCGGCATAGACGCTGCGCTGCGTTGCATAACCCGAAGGGCATCATACGGAATTGGTAGAGCGGTCGTCCAGGAATTGTAAACGCAGTGTACTCGCGACTTTTGGGCTCCAACTCAACCTGCCAAAACGCATGTTTAAGGTCAACGCTGCTGATGTACACCGTGTCATCTACTCGGCTGAGGATCGACTCGATATTCTGTAATGGGTAAGCATCTTTGATTGTTAACGTATTTAACTTCCGAGCATCCAAGCATAAACGATTTTTCCCAGGTTTTCTTACGAGCGTCATCCGATTGCTCCAAGGACTCTCACTTGGTTCGATTACGCCGAGTCTGAGCATCTCATCTACTTCGGCAAAAAGTAGTTGGTGTATTGCGGGCGAGACTGGATAAAATCGTTCCTTGATTGGTACAGCTCCTTCGATCAGCTGAGGTGAGTTTTGCCTAATCCGGTATTTTCGTATGCTAGAAACTGATTTTTAACTTCTTCCAGTTTTTGTTGCTGTTGCGGATCCAGGATGTGAGGTTCAACCGGCTCGCTTTTGGTGATAAATTCGGAGTCCATGTGCTCTATAAATTCTACACCTAGAATCTCTGGTGCGAGCTGGAATTTTCGCCAAAAATCGACTCCCAGATACAGTGGCTGCTGTAACGTCGGACATACATACAGCGTGATGTTTTTGCTGTCTCCATTGTATCCCACTGACACCTCTACTTTTCCCACGATGGTATGTCTGGTTCCTCCTGCCGCTTGAACTGTCGATTGCGAGTGCTTTAACGTTGCTCCTATCTTATCCAGGAACTCGATGCCGCCGCTGCCGAGCAAACTGACTGAGGCTCCGGTATCCAACAAGCCGGCAATGGAATAGCCTTGAATCTCCACGCTCGCAAAGGCCCGCTTATCGCCTGAGGCTGCACACACCAGATTCCGTTCCTGCCGCCTATCCTGGAATCGTGATCTTGCACGCTGTACATACTGTGTGGCCTCACAGAAAATACGCGCACTTGCCTCCTCGTATGCTGCTTGCCGAACCTCCAATGGATACCGAACTGAGTACTCGCCGTGCGGTATGCTATTTTTATTTTTATTTGCTAATATTCTATTAACGCATGCTTTATCTTTTATTCTAGTGCTTACATCTACCATGCTTGGGACAGAGGAAGTTAGTTTGGGCCTGTAGGGTGGGAGCGCGACTCCTCCGCTTGCGTCTTGCTCCGCCGGTGGTTTCCCTGCTGACATCTGGAGCATTTCGGGAACACCGTTCCGGCCAGACCGCATTTGTAGCAGAAGACCGTACGTTCCGTCGACTCACACTCCCAAAACGTATGTCCTGCCTGCGAGCAATTCCAGCATGTTAGATTGCCGCCGCCTTCACGTGGCCGATATAATGCCTCGACTGATTGCTCCTCTTCTTTTTCAGGTTCGGGCTCTGTTACCGGAACATACGCCTCCTGGACATGATGACAAGGCCCCTTTGGTGGCAACAGAGGCTGCGCTGGTTTGGTCCATATGGTTGCCAGCCATCTTTCCGCCTCGTGGCATTCATCCCGCAGCTTCTCCAGGTTCGTGATGGTCATGGGATATATCACACGCGAAATGCCATCTCTGATGTTTATTTTTATCGTCTTTATCAGATCGTAGTCCGAGAATGGAGTGGACAACCTCGAGCGCAGCGATATCATCTCCTGGATTGCCAGCTAGCTCACGGCATTTCCAGGGATGGATAAGACCCTCGATAGACGGATAGTCGGGTAACATCAATGTATTTATTTACTGAATTTCATTGGTCATCTGTTCTGGCGTTCCTGTTTGAAAAGAAGGGAATTTTGGTGCTGACAAATTGCCAGTACCTGCGTCCCCCACCCTACCATTAGTTAATCCTGATGAAATGAGATCAACTCCCTACTCCGGCCACTCCAGCCGTGCGTCAGCCCATTTCACCCCATATTAAGGTATTTACTCAAATTGTTTCATTAGAACTTAACACAAGACATTTATTTAATTAATCCTAACATTTTGTTGTATTTTTCTATTATTTCAGTTCATTGATATTCTCCTCAACCTGGCTGAGACACCCTAATAAACACCACCTAACGCTCGAGCAGTCAGAGAAGAGCTATAAGGGACCCAGGGGCTGCTGACAAAAAGAATTAAATTAACAAATATAAATTAAGAGAAATAAATAATAAGTTAAACAATTAAACAAACAAATAAATTAACAATTAGATAAATAAATAAATTATAAATATATAAGTTATGAAATAATAAATTAATTAAATGATAAATAATTAATTAATGTTCCATTCAAATGGCATATTTAGACGACGATTCATGTTGAAGATGTGGATGTTGTGTATGTATGTAATTGGTCGTATTGATATTGCAGCAAAAGTATAATAAATGTGTTTGTGCTTATTTATATGTATGCGTGTGTGTCATTATTTGGTTATTTGGTTTTCATTTTGTGCTTAAGTGAAGTTCTTTGTTCGGTGGTGCCAAAAGCCACGGCAAGCGTACCGCAGGGGTGTTTGATGTAAAGCTTCTTCTTCTAACTTCAATGTTAAATGAATGAATGAAAAACGCTATAAAAACCTGGTGGCCACCCAGAGGCGGTGGCCAATCGCTCCTCTGGTGGCGCCCTCCTGCGTATTTGCTTATCCAATTGCGCTCTGCCGGCTGTTAGTCGCTGCACAATCTGCTGCCTGTTGCTGTAAAACAAAAACAGTATTTGTTTATTCCCCACGCACAAATTACCACTAATTCAAATATAAAAAAGTACTGACCCAACTGCGGTGAGTTTCAATGTTAATCGGTTTGGGCTTTCCCTCCAAATTGTTCACAAAAAATAACTATGTCTTCTGTTGCTTTTGATTAATTCCTTGCACATCCACGTTTCCTCGCAAAATTGTTCTATTCAAAGGAAAAACAGAAGAAACTAAAAAATACTAGGAAAGGGAAATTTCCCTGCAGCAAACCGCCCTCAGCCCTGGAAACAACATTAACAGCTCTGCTCCTCACAATGTTGTGCTCCTCACGAAAAACAGCTGTGCTTGTCAGATGCAAATCGACATTGCGCATTTTTTTATTTGTTTTGTTTTGTGTGTGCATAAATGTACGAAATAATAATCATTTCGTAACAAAGTGAAATAAAGTTATTTCTTCTTTTTTATTCACGTAATTATTGAATTATACCGTACTCTTAGTCTGTTTTGTACAGACTTCATGCAAATTTGGTACATTCCAAATTTGCAAATTTGGTACAATAATTATTATTAGTTTACGAATAATTATTAATTTTAGAAATTTAAATTGTGCCGTATAATATCGTTAAATTGTAAATCACTATTTTTTTTAAATAGTTGTTATTTTTCGATATAAATATTTATCAATAATTTTTATTATTGCTGTAAATATTTGTAGTATTTTCTGCCTAATTTATTTGTAGCGCATAAAATACAGACTTCATGCAAATTTGGTACATTCCAAATTTGCAAACTTGGTATAATTATTATTATTAGTTTACGAATAATTATTAATTTTAGAAACTTAAATTGTACCATATAATATCGTTAAATTGTAAATCACTATTTTTTAAAATAGTTGGTATTTTTCGATATAAATATTTATCAATCATTTTTCTCATTGCTCTAACTATTTGTAGTACTTTCTGCCTAATTTATTTTTAGTGCATAAAATACAAGACTTCATGCACATTTGGTACATTCCAAATTTGCAAACTTGGTATAATTATTATTATTGCCTTCTGGGCCAAAATTTTAACTGCCAAAGAATTATTAAGATTAATGCAACATAATCCACAAATTTTTTTTTATATAAAAGCATCCAGAGTCTCTACTAGCTACACTAAGATTTTAAATGAGTTCAACAATATCTTCGAAAAAACTGAAGTAGTAAGTGCCTATAGTCCTTGTAAAAAAATTACTTTCAAAACTAGACAACTGGACAGGAAAAAGGAAGATGTCTCCAATGAAGAGATCAAATCTATATACAATGAAGCGTTGGCTTTTTATAAGTTAAATAACTTTAGAATTTTTTGCACAGATGCGTCCATCTGCGACCAAACGACGGGTATAGGAATCCTAGATCTTGAATGCGACAGAGAATACAAGTTTAAAATAACCTCTAAATTATCGTCTGTAACTGCAGAGCTTTTCGGAATTAAAAAAGCTTGTGATATAATATGTATAAACAGCCTTAAAAAGGCTGCAATTTTCTGTGATTGCCTAAGACTGACTATTTTACTGTTAGTAAAATTCATAATTTAATCAGAAACAGAAACATTGAGGAGATAGAAATAGTTTGGGTACCGGGTCACAGAGGTATTCAAATAAATGAAAGAACAGATGCAATCGCCAAAGATGCTGCTTTAAATGGTGAGATTTTAGACGTCAACTTTAGTTTAAAAGATGCCCTTAAAGCAATCCACAAAAGAACTACACAACAATGGAATGAGGAATACATAAGATCAGAGATTAAAACCGAAACGAATAACGGTTTCAGTTACGGTTTCGGTTATGTTCGCATTTCGGTTTTCGGTTATAGGTTACGCAAAATCTTTGAATAAAGGTTTCGTAACGGTGAACCGGTTTTCATATGTTTCGGTTTTGAAATACCGGTACGGTTTCAGTTCCCAAAAAAAAATTTCTTTGTAAAAATATAATTATAATAAAAATATAATAATAATAATAAAAAGGCATTACTTTCTTTATGTTTTTTTCACACATTTATTTCACATATTCTGTGTATGTATGCAAATGTATTTATGTGCATACATACATACATATGTATGCAACTACGTATGTTTCACTCATGAAATTTCTTTTTCACAGCGTTTATTGTCATTTCGACCAAACAAGAGCTTGTGTTCTTTTCTAAATTATACGAAAAGAACTTTCTAAACGGATTAGATTCCGGTCGCGGCATTTTGTTCAATATTTGTTTATTTTAATTGCGCGCACGTCTTCTTCGTTGAAAAACTAACTCCGATTGAAGTTGCGCACTCTTTCAGCAGGCGAGCAGCGTTGCCAAAATTAGTCCGTTAAAAAATAGCCAGATTTCAATAGTCAAATTTTAAAGAAATAATAAAAATTATGGTACTACTTTTTTTAGCAAGCTTTTATTTTATTTCTGAATTAGAATGGAAGGAAGGTAGAAATAAAATAACAGAGTGATAAAAAACAGTACCATATTTTTATATTTATATTTATTTGCCAGTTGCAACCCACTAAATCTGTCGGGAAAATAGCTAAATTGGCAAGCCTGCAGGCGAGGCAGAAAATGTGAAGTAACGGAATGTGCGTGAAATAAAGAAAGAACGCTCTATTCGAAAGGCGACTGTGAAATACCCTATGACTTAATATGTTCCTACATATGTAAAATATAAAAACAAATTATTAGATCGTTACATAAGTATTAACATATGTAAATATCAAGCTAATATGTATGATTAACATAAATAATCTTATGTAAATGCAGATATTTTACATATGTATGTACATATGCATGTCAATAAAAAAAATATGATGGGTATTTCTGCAGTCGCATATGTGAGTCGGCATATGACGTGTGCTTGTACGATTTCGACTGTTTGCTGTCTCACTCGCACTTGCACACTCAAGCGCACAAAAGTAAGCGCCGATCGTCACCACGAAAAGAGGAGGAGACAATTGAAATTTCGTTACTTTTTGCATGCATATGTATGTATGTATTACGTACATCTGATGAACTGCTCAGTTTACAGTTATTGTAGCATATTTTGCTTATTTGGCCTTGAAAACATTTGACGCGTCGCGTCTTTCATACAAACATAATATGTACATACATACACTGAATCAATAAAGTATGTATGCAATTGGCAATACAAACTTTAGGAAATAAGAAAGCAAAACTGCAATGAATTAAGATCAAATGAGTAGATATATTTCAAAAATATAAATTATTAAATAAAGTTAGTAATGAAAAAAGAAAAAACATAACATAATTAAATAAAGTTAATAATTTATATTTCTGAAATATATCTACTCATTTGATCTTAATGCATTGTAGTTATGTTTTTTCATTGCCTAAAGTTTGTATTGTTAACTGCATACTTACTTTATTGATTCACTGTATGTTTATATGCATGTGTGGACATGCATAAGACAATAAAATTCTGATTTTTTTTTGCATCTTGCTTTAATTTTTTTTTGCATGTATGGAAAACCGAAATGAACCCTTATAAATGAAACGGTTACCAAACGGTTATTTCGGTTTTCAGAGTTTCGGTTTAAAGGTTTCGGTCAGATGAAAATTTTTTTTTTCGGTTACGGTTTCGGTTACGGCTTAAAATTTCAATCGGTTTTGACTGGTTAAAGGTTACGGTTTCGGTTAGGGTTTTAATCCCTGCATAAGATTATCCCTCACCAAAGGTAAATACTTTGCCGACATATTCCCCACCTTACCGGAAGAACCCTGGCACTATAGTGTTAAATGGAAAGCCAAAGACATAAAAACCATTAACAGACTGCTTACTGGACACACGTATGACAAGCCATATCTTTTCATGATCGGGGCTGAAACCACAAATCGTTGCAATACGTGTGGCTGCATTGAAAGTGCTGAACACCAAATTTTTTACTGCTCAAGACTATCTTCTCTCAGGAGAAAATTCAAAATTTTTAACAGGTTTGCTAACCTTAAAAGACTTTTGTGCTCAAAGGAACAGCTCTTCTACAGAGAGCAAATTAAATTTATAAACATAGCTAAGCTAGAATTTTAAGATAATAACATAAGACACATAGGTATTACACATGTACTAAATTTAAAAATTTTCTTTTTTCTTTTTTTTTCTCTCTTTATTTTGGCTTTTCTTTTTGGTTCTTTTGTTTCTTTTTTCTATTTATATATTTCAGAACGACATCTTCACACAAACCGGAATTAAACATAACTAAATAAACACATAAATCAATAACTTCTAAACTATTAAAATCTACTTAAATAAACTACAAGAAAACTACCAGTTGGACCTGCATCGACTGGTCTCCCAAAACAGCCTTATCGAGGCTAAAACTTTTAGACCTGACACCTGTGGTGTGCCGCGCGCAGACCATCAGAACACCGTACCTGGCTTAAATAGTGTTGTCACTGCAGCCAAAAAAAAAAATAATAATCATTTCGTAACACCACACCGCCGCAGGGGGGGGGGGGCCAACGTAGGCCATCGCCCACGCCCTGAGATGTCTGGTGACTTTATTGTTGTTGTTGTTTTGACTTTGCTAGCCGGGCACTAAACTTGTGTTATTGCTTCAGATCCTTGGCGTGGAAAATGCCCAACGGATCTCCTTGCAACGTCTCCAATTCGTACAGGCTGTTCCCTATGGTTCGCACGACGCGGCATTTTGTGAATTTTCGGCAGAACGCATTGATGTTGCGTCGAAAATCGCTGAGCACAAAGTTGCGTTTGTACAGCTCTTGTCCAGGTGAGTACTGTATGCATCTTGTCTTTAGGTTATAACGCTTCTCTGCTGTTTCGTAGGCTTTGTGCAGTGTCTCCTGGATCCGTGCCCGATATATCTGCTGCTTTTCTGCACGAGCCAAAGGTGCGATTGCGGCGTCTTCGAGTGCTCCTGGCTTTCTGGCCACCGCATAGTCGCTGCCACGCAGAAACATGTTCTGACCAAAAATTGCGAAGTACGGTGAGACTCCTATGCTACTGTGGATAGCACTGCACAGTGCTATTTGTATTTCCGGCAGCTTCTCGTCCCACGTCGTCTGGTCTGCTCCCACATGTGTACGGATCGCCGCTATCACCGACTGATTCACGCGTTCAGATGCATTGGCCTGTAGTGAGTAATAAGCCGTTTTCAGATGTTTTATCCCATAATGTTGCATCAAAGCACCTAACTCCGAGGACGTGAATTGTTTCCCGTTATCGGTGTGGATGACCTCCGGTACTCCAAAATGTACAAGAATGTCCTCTTTCAGGATCTTCACCGTAGCCAGTGCCGTCGGCTTCGGAATCGCCCTGAGCCAGACGAACTTCGTCAGGTGGTCAAGCGCAATGAGGATGTACGAGTTATACATTTGTCCTCAATTACCTCTTCCCCACTTCTTAATCGTAAGCTGTCAACGCCCTCACCATTATCGCTAATGCACCATGGCCTTCAGTCTACTCTAATGTAATCAAAGCCGCTCCACTCTAATATAAATATTCCATGCCTGTATAATAACGTAAACATAGCTGGACCAAAAAACACTTTGGCCACCACACACCATAATGTAAACATAAAGGCATCTTATAGAATTATGTTATAAGTCAATGATTGTATCGCAAGAGCTTCAGATTATACTCAACCCCGAATCAAACCACTTCAAAATAAATATATTAATTATTACGAGTGCTGTGTTTGTTTCATTTATGTATCTTTCATTTATTGTGAACTTAAAACATATAAGTGGCGCAGCCGGTCTTAGCGGACAAATAAAAACAAACACTAAAAAAGAGTGAAAGAGCCAAAGGCATAAGCAGAATCATTTAAGTGTAAAAACGAAAAAAGTGACATAAAAACAGAGAAAGTCATAATTGTGTCATCAAAGAACCCAAATAAAAAAATTAACAAGTGAGCCGTATAAAAAAAAAAAAAAAAAAATTTATAAATATGGCAAACGAAAATAATGAAATGCAAAGGTGCATTCAGGCACTTACGCAAATCATTGCTCATCAACAACATGAGCAGGCCATTGTAAATCCAGTTACAAGGCACAGAAATAATATTGAAAAAGAAACCCGATATCTACCCACATTTACGGGAGAAGAAGGTACTCTGCATGGATTCATCGCGTCGGTGGATCAAGTGATGCAGGAATATGGAGACGGCGCAGATCAAGTGATTTTTAACACGAAAATTCAAGGACAAGCCCGAACTGTATTAAACATTAATACACCAACAACATGGCAACAATGCAAGGAGAAACTACGTCACCATTATCGACCAAGAATGGACCAAATGGGACTCACTAGGAAAATTAACAACCTCAGAGTGACCAGCATCAGAGACCTGGATATCAAAGTAAGATACATTGTAGAAGAAATAACTGATTTCGCGGTATTTGAAAACAATGAAAATCTTGTTAATATATTAAGTGCTTTATTAATACAAAGAATAAAAGAGTTAGCCTCAGGCTCCATGGCAGTTTCATTAATGCCCCTTACCACAGTACCAGCAGTTAGAGATGAGATAGCAAAGTATATTGGTTTAAATATCTGAAATTTAAATCAGAGATTACTAGTTCGAAAAAATTTTGATAACAATGGATCAGGTTATAATAATGACCAAAATGTTGGAAATAATCAACAAGTAACTACAGGCATTAATTTTAGAAACAACAATATACAAAAAAGTCAAAACACAAGACGCCATTGTAATAACAATCAACAACAAAATCAAAACTATACTTACAACCAACAACAAAATCAAAACTATACTAACAACCAACATCAAAATCGAAACTTTTCTAACAACCAGCATCAAAATCCAAATTATACTAATAACCAGCAGAGTTGTTCCTAATTAACTACTTTTTTAATGAATTTGGCATTTTATTGGCATTGAAAAATAGTAGTGCTAGTGAAATTAAATTCATTTCAGTAGGCATTGATAAAAGTAATGCTAATGAAATCGAATTTAACTAGCATTGAAAAAACTAGTGCTAGTGAAAAATTTTCATTACTTTTCATTTTCAATGCCAATGAAAATTTTTTAATTAGCATTGAGTAATTATACGAAAAAATTATTTTAAATAAAATTAATAATTATTTTTTTGGAAAAATTTGAAAAAATGGGAAAAATTGGGGGTTTCAGAATAAAGGAACAGTTATTATTTTTTCGACTTAGGAATTGTTTTCTTGAAATAGTCTGAAAAATGGGCGAACATAAAGAAGTAAGAGCAGTGCACTATTGCATGAATTAATATCGTATAAGACTATCGTATAAAACTATCGTAAAAAACTATCGTAAAAAACTATTGTATAAAAGTATCGCATAAAACTATCGTATAAATATATGGTATATCGGGAAAACTATTGGAAAAACCATTTTCCACATTTTTCTTCACGTTTATTTCCATTTTTCTAAATTTTTCCAATTTTTTCCCATTTTTTCAATTTTTTTCAATTTTTTCAAAAAAATAATTATTAATTTTATTTAAAATAATTTTTTCCTATATTTACTCAATGCTAATTAAAAAATTTTCATTGGCATTGAAATTGAAAAACAATGAAAATTTTTCACTACCACTAGTTTTTTCAATGCTAGTTAAATTCGATTTCATTAGCATTACTTTTTTCAATGCCTACTGAAATGAATTTCACTAGCACTAATTTTTTCAATGCTAATTAAATAGTAATGGTAATGCTTATAGGCACAACTCTGATAACCATCAACAAAATTTTAATAATCAACAATAAAATCAAAACTTTAATAATCAACAACAAAATCAGAATTATAACAACAATCAACAATATAGAAACCAAAGCCATAATATACGACAAAATAATAATGTTCAAAGACAGGTTGCAATGAGTGTAGACAATTTAGCAGATGAAAAAGCACAACAAGTGAGAATCCTGAAGAATTTTTTACCCAGCAGCCTCGGATGAACTAAAAATTTTGATAGAAGGAACAATTGAAGGATGCAGATTTTTGTTTTTGGTGGACACCGGATCCACAATTAGCATAGTAAATACAAGAAGAGTGCAGGAAAATGTTTATGAAATTGTTGAAAAATTTACAAAGACTTTACATACTATCAACACAAAGTTTGAAACTAATAATTTTGTGGTTATGACCAAAGCACCAAGTGAATTTCAATATTCACCAAGAATGCGTTCAAAATGGGTGACTTTACCCCTAGACAAATCAAATGATTTTCTATTGGGTATGGATTTCATTCAAAGAAACGTCAAGCATATAAATTTTACTAAGAAAACCATACAATTGATAAATAATGTCGAAATTCCTTTCTTGTCCAAGTGACTTGTGTACTAGAAGTAAGTGAAATTGAAGACATCAAAATGACAGATTTAAATACAGAAGAAAGTAAAATTATAAGAATATTAAACCAGAAATTTAAAGGATTATATTATAAAGAAGGTGACCAATTGACAAACACAAATACAGTAGTGCACAATATAAAAACTACTACTGACCAGCCAAGAAATTCCAAAATTTATAGATGTTCCCCTAAGTACGAAGAAGAAATTAGAAAACAAATAATAGAAATGGAAAAAAATGGTATAATAAGAAAAAGCAGGAGTAAATATAGTTCACCAATATACATGGTTCCAAAGAAAATAGATAACTCAGGAGTGCAAAAATATAGATTGTGTGTAGACTATCGCCGATTAAATCATGTAACAATCTCAGATAAATACCCACTACCCCTTATGGACTCAATATTAGACAAACTTGGTAGGGCTCAGTACTTTAGTACATTGGACTTAGCAAAAGGCTATCATCAGATTTTAATGGCTGAAGAAGACATAGAAAAAACAGCATTTGTATCACCAATGGGACTCTATGAATATATCAGAATGCCATTTGGATTAAAAAACGCACCAGCCACATTTCAAAGATTAATGAATGACATTTTAAGAGACTACATAAACAAAATATGTGTGGTATATCTGGATGATATATTGATATTCTCAACAACTTTAGAAGAACATAAAAATGCTTTAGAGAAAATATTTCGAAAACTTCAAGATCATAATTTAAAAATTCAGGCAGACAAGTGCTCATTTATGAAACAAAACACTGAATTTTTGGGACATGTACTTACAAAAGAAGGCATAAAACCAAATCCAAAAAAGATACAAGACATATTAGCTATTCCAATTCCCAAAACAGAAAAACAACTTAAAGGTTTCTTAGGCATGACAGGCTTTTATAGAAAATTTATAAAAGACTAGGGGGCTACGCCCCCTGCTCGCTTCGCTCGCCAACCCCCGCTCGCTTCGCTCGCAATACAGAAAAGAAGGTCTTTTGTTGTCCGGTTTAAAAAATGTATTTTTTGTTAATAAAATTTAGTCAAATAAAAAAGGTATATACTTATATTTAAAAGTTTTCCTCACTTCCACACCACCACAGAGGTAAAGGATTTGGCGCATTTTTTTATAACGTGGTATCCCCAATAGGTATAATCCACTTACATCCATACAATGGAAGTCCACGTAGATTCTGATTGTTCAGAAACTCGATAGTATAATGGACAGCATTGTTATTAACAATGACTAAGTCCAGTGTTATTGTTGTTGGTTAAGATGTCCAATCTAATGGCTTTTCAAAAATATTTTAATATATTTTTTTATATAAGCTCTTCTCAAAAAGTTACAAATTTTTGCAACTATGGAGGGATTTTATCTTCAAGTAGATAGATAAACTACATCCGATGTAGGCCTTTGGTTACTGTAATACTTCCCTATAAACAACATTTTTTGTTTTGCCATCTGGGGTCAAAATAAATAAGTTGCTAGCAGAACTAACTCTTGAGCAGGCCACATATAATTGACCATGAGAGAAACAATCATCTCTTAGGTCTAGTCCAGCCAGCTTTAATGTCTGCCCCTGTGACTTATTTATTTTTATTGCGAAACAAACTTTTACAGGAAATTGTAGTCTCTTAAACTCAAAGGGCTGGTTATTCGTTATAAGAGGTATTCTTGGTATGTGTACGGTTTCCCCTTTGGCGCAACCAGTAAAAACAATGGCTTCAATTAAATATTTATGTAGAGCTTTTATTTGTAATCTTGTTCCGTTGCATAGTTTAGGCGGTTTTAAGTTTCGCATCAACATTATTGGTGCACCGATTTTTAAAGAAAGACTATACAATGGAAATCCTGGTGGATTTTGCTTGTTTAGAAACTCGACTGGATAATGAACAGCATCGTCAACATTAATGACTGAGTCAATAGATTTGTATGTCATTTCTTGACCATCAAATGATTTTAAAAGTAAATCATTTATTGAAACGGCTCTATCATTTCTTGCAGTTAATATGGCTCGCTCAGATAACCAATCTAATGATTTTTCAGAAATATGCAAAATATCAGGATATATTTTTGAAATGAGATCTTCAAGAGAGGGTACAACAGTTGCCAAACATGATGGTATGGTCACTTTGTCATCAACTGTTTTAAATTTACCATCTCCAATTCTAAGTAAAGATTTCGCAAAAAAATTAGCACTTGTATCACCTTTTAAGTGTACTCGCATATTTTTCGTAAGCGCTAGTTTCTTAATAGTGGGCCACAAAACTGAGGATTTTAGGCACGATTTTATCTCATCGGCTCTTGTTCCACGGGGCACAACTGGAAGCGTTTGTCGAAAGTCCCCAGCTAAGAGAACTGTGATGCCTCCCATTAAAAGATTTTTATCCCGGAGGTCTTGTAAAGTTCTATTTAGTGCCTCAAAGCCACCTTTATGAGCCATAGTACACTCATCCCAAACAATTAGCTTACAATCTTTTAAGACCATAGCCGTATTGGATTGCTTAGAAATTTTGCAATGCGGGACCTCTTCACGCATTATATCAAATGGAAGCTTAAATGCGGAGTGCGCTGTCCGACCTCCAGTTAGCAATGTTGCAGCAATACCAGATGACGCAGCAGCTATGGCAATATTCTTATTTTGTCGAACTTTTGACAACAATAAATTTAATAAAAATGTTTTGCCTGTACCCCCAGGAGCATCCAAAAAAAATATTTCTCCATTTTCAGCTTCAACGCTGATCAATATTTTTTTATATACCTCAGTTTGTTCATCAGTTAATGAATTTTCGTTATTACTAACAATAATTTCATTGTGTTCATAACTCATTTCTCTGAGATATTCCATATTATTTATGGATTCTTCAGATCTGTTTGGGGCTGGCAAACCATACTTTGTTAAGCAATCGCCTCCTATTGATAATACTATATTTTCAACTCGAATCAGACACTTATTATAAATTCTATCAATAACTGCAGAATTTATATTAGGGTCTCCTGTTAATTTTATTTCGTGTAAAATATCTTCGGAGAGACTTTCCTTGTACCTCTCCCACAGAGACCCTGCATCAGATATTTGACAAAATACTAATAGTATTGCAAAAATTTCTCGAAGTTTATTTGGGTGTTGGCAGAGAGCAGCTTCGGCCATGGTAAAGTCCCAGTGCTTATCATCTTCAAGTAAACCTAAAGCCTTGCATGCTAATTGAAAAGTGTCATAGGTGAGACCGTTTACTGTTTTTAAGTCAACGAATGAGGTTGGACCTCGTACCTCATGGAGTAAAAGCCTCAAGTAAAAGCATTCACTATTGTTGGGGTGTATAGTGTACACTCGACCCAAAGTGCTATCCATTTTGACTCCAGGAAAATTAGGGACATCTGACCCACGCTTCCTTCGTTGGAACTTATTATTAGTCCATATGTAGTAGGACGGCACTTCAACATACAAAAGTGTTTTTGCAAAGGGATCAACCTTGCAAAGTTCAAAAAAGCCCGTTAATGTCGTTTTAGACGGATTGTTGATTTTTTCAGCAAATTCATTGCGTTTATTTGGGTTAAAGGTTACACGCTGGCCATTTTCCAAGTGTACACTTAATTGAAAGATAGCCGGAAACCGTTCATGTATGGGAAATGCTAGAATTCTCCATACTGCTTCTGAACTGCTTATGTATCGCCCACTCTCATAAAGTTTAACTTCATCTTTTTTATCTTCGAGAGTATATGAAGCTTGGTCACTGCCCTTATTTACATATTTGCAAACATATTTAATGCTCTTTACAGAGCTGCAGTACTCTACATTTATGTGTGCTTCAAATGTTCGTAACAGCACACTATTGTAAGGTACAACCCAGCGATTATCAATATTGTTTCCTTTAACATTAGCAGTAAGGCCTTTATCATTGGGGGCTCTTCGTCGATATTGAGGATAACCATCATTTCCCGTTATACTGTCTTTACAGAACTGTCGGGGATATTTTTTGATGCATTTTCCTTGACTCATACATGGAGAACTTGGGTTCATATTACCGCAAGGTCCATGAATCATATTAGATTTGACAATATCATATAACAGAGGATCCTGGTTTGGATCTGGAATTTCTGCAGATATAATATTATCAATCTGATCAGGCATAATCTTGTTTTCTAACCATAACAATAAATGAACATGAGGTAGACCCCGTTTTTGCCACTCTATTGTATACATGAAGCATTTGACTTCACCAAACAAAGCGCCTTTGTTTAATAACGACATTAATGCTTTAACTTTTAAATGGAAGACTCGAGCTATAATATCATGACGATCTTGAGATCTTTGCCCAGGCAATAATGCATTGGTTATATCTTCCCATTTTGGATTACAGGTGAATGTAATAAAAAGATCAGGACGACCATAATTTCGAACATAAGTCATTGCATCCTGAGTCTTTTCATGCATGTACCGTGCTGAGCCAGTGAACGTAGATGGTAAGATTACCATCTCACCAAGTTGATCAATATTTACATCTTCCTTGCTTATGGCATCTTTAAGATGTATATAGCTATCAGCTCTTAACTGTGCTTGATTGTGCCGAATAAAATTGAGTCTTTCAGTTTCAATTTTAGCGTACATATCAACCAAAAATTGACTGAACAAAGATCGACAATAAATCAAATGATTGACTTCTTGTTGCCGTATCATTATTCTGTAACTGTAAAAACCAAGTGCTGATACAGTCTTCTTGAGATCTTTTTTTGATAGAGGGTCACATTGAGGAATGTCAATGTCATAACCATCCTCGCCGTTACAAAAAAGTAAAGGATATTGTAAAGCGTCATACGAACGGTGTAATTCGCTGATATGTTTCAGTTTTTTATCATGACTCTCAATTACAATATCTCTTTTCTCAAACTGTTGACCGACTATGACCAAAGCCACTTCACTTATTTGTGGTGCATTAAAGCGACCCTTGTGAGCACCGGCTGGTTTTTTTTCGGCATGAATGACCATTTTGTAATCTTTACAATCTTTTGGCACTTTTTGAAGAGCAGTTTTGAAATCCTTAATGTATGGATTGCACTTGTGCAACATAGATTGCAGTGCCTTAACTAATTCTAATTGCACATCAGAGTTATGTTTACACCTTAAATTGGCTTCTTTGTCATCTTCACCAACGAAATATATTTGAAGAAATTTTTCTTCGCCTTCAGAATATGGCCAAAGGCTTCCAACTAAATGATAGACTTGACCCTGAACTTTAAATGTTGGCATATAATTACCCTCTCTAATAATTTTTGTTTTTCCAAATGAAGTCATTTGAAAGCAATTATTGTACTTTCTAATACAATTCATGAAATGGACATGGCTGTCATGACCACCAATTATAAGGCTTTTGAGAGGCTCAGGTAAAGCTTTTAGAGGGGGAAGTTGAACTTTTCCTTCTTTGCAGCAAATACCTTTTGGCTCTAATTTCCATTTTAAAGCACTACAAAATTTGCACTTTTGATCCATTTTACCTAATGTAATCATTTTATCGGTACTATATGCCGTTCCGATATTATAATTGAAGGCGGAGTTTACCTTAATGTTCCATGGGCGCAAGCGTCTTTCATTTCGTGCAGTTGGGTTTTTAGCCTGATATCTGGCTGCTGAAGCTTGATGCACTTCAGGATGCTCAGCCTGATATTTAGCTACAGCAGCTTGGTTCACATCAGGATGCTCAGCCTGATATCTGGCTGCTGAAGCTCGATGCACTTCAGGATGCTCAGCCTGATATCTGGCTGCTGAAGCTCGATGCACTTCAGGATGCTCAGCCTGATATTTAGCTACAGCAGCTTGGTTCACATCAGGATGCTCAGCCTGATATCTGGCTGCTGAAGCTCGATGCACTTCAGGATGCTCAGCCTGATATCTGGCTGCTGAAGCTTGATGCACTTCAGGATGCTCAGCCTGATATTTAGCTACAGCAGCTTGGTTCACATCAGGATGCTCAGCCTGATATCTGGCTGCTGAAGCTCGATGCACTTCAGGATGCTCAGCCTGATATTTAGCTACAGCAGCTTGGTTCACATCAGGATGCTCAGCCTGATATCTGGCTGCTGAAGCTCGATGCACTTCAGGATGCTCAGCCTGATATTTAGCTACAGCAGCTTGGTTCACATCAGGATGCTCAGCCTGATATCTGGCTGCTGAAGCTCGATGCACTTCAGGATCCCCATCAGGATGCTCAGCCTGATATCTGGCTGCTGAAGCTCGATGCACTTCAGGATGCTCAGCCTGATATTTAGCTACAGCAGCTTGGTTCACATCAGGATGCTCAGCCTGATATCTGGCTGCTGAAGCTCGATGCACTTCAGGATGCTCAGCCTGATATCTGGCTGCTGAAGTTCGATGCACTTCAGGATGCTCAGCCTGATATTTCGCTGCTGCAGCTCTCACTGCTTCAGGATGCTCAGACTTAAATTTTTCTTTTGAAACCTTTAATTGCTTATTTCTTATTCTGTCAGATACTCGAGCTCGTCTTTTCACTGACTTTTTTTGAGTAGAAGATGTGTTTTGAGCAGCAGAATTCGCAATATGCAAAGTTTCTAAAGGGATATAAGCATCATAGTGTCCATTAGAAAGTCCGCCAGAAAAGCGTAATCTTTTTATTGGATCTCCTGATCTTCCAAGTCGTGCCATTAATGTGCAATTATGGAATACTTCAATTTCAATGCGATACAATTCCGCAGCTGCCTTTACCTCAGCTACTGAACCATATGTGTGAGGTTGCATCATTTGTATCTCATATTCTGCGGAACTGTCAAATATATCTCCCTCAGAGTTTGAGGTGAATTCTTGTAGATGACTCCAATGCTCAACCACATAGCGTACTATTTCCTGGCGTGTATTACCACAACATTCTTGGGTGCCATTTAAATGAAAGGAAATAGACCTAAAAAGGCAAGCTCCGTCGCCTATGATAGGAACTATAGAGTGTGGCTTCATTTCACCCCCTACACTTAGATATTCAGTATTCATAATGACTTTTAATAGAAAAGTAAGGAAAAATCCAAATTTTTTCTAGTCTATAGAATACAGAAATCTACTTCTTATATACTCGAAATATATAAGACTTAAAGTACAACAAATTTTCTAGACAATATTAAAAAATATTGCAAATTTATAAGTAGACTGTATAACTACAGACGTATAGTATTTGCACTAAGAATATATTAGGCAGAGAATACTACAAATACTTAGAGCAATAATAAAATTATTGATAAATATTTATATCGAAAAATATCAACTATTTTAAAAAATAGTGATTTCAAATTTAACGATATTATATGGTACAATTTAAATATCTAAAATTAAAAATTATACGTAAGCTTATAATAATTATTGTACCAAGTTTGCAAATTTGGAATGTACCAATTTTGCATGAAGTCTGTACAAAAACAGGCTTGTATTTTATGCGCTAAAAATAAATTAGGCAGAAAATTCTACAAATATTTAGAGCAATAATAAAAATTATTGATAAATATTTATATCGAAAAATATCAACTATTTTAAAAAATAGTGATTTCAAATTTAACGATATTTTATGGTACAATTTAAATATCTAAAACTAATAATTATACGTAAGCTTATAATAATTATTGTACCAAGTTTGCAAATTTGGAATGTACCAAATGTGCATGAAGTCTTGTATTTTATGCACTAAAAATAAATTAGGCAGAAAATTCTACAAATATTTAGAACAATAATAAAAATTATTGATAAATATTTATATCGAAAAATATCAACTATTTTAAAAAATAGTGATTTCAAATTTAACGATATTATATGGTACAATTTAAATATCTAAAATTAATAATTATACGTAAGCTTATAATAATTATTGTACCAAGTTTGCAAATTTGGAATGTACCAATTTTGCATGAAGTCTGTACAAAAACAGGCTTCCTAAAATAAATTAGGCAGAAAATACTACAAATATTTAGAGCAATAATAAAAATTATTGATAAATATTTATATCGAAAAATATCAACTATTTTAAAAAATAGTGATTTCAAATTTAACGATATTATATGGTACAATTTAAATATCTAAAACTAATAATTATACGTAAGCTTATAATAATTATTGTATCATATTTGCAAATTTGGAATATACCAATTTAATGCATGAAGTCTGTACAAAACAGGCTTGTATTTTATGCGCTAAAAATACAATTAGGCGAGAAAATACTACAAATATTTAGAGCAATAATAAAAATGATTGATAAATATTTATATCGAAAAATATCAACTATTTTAAAAAATAGTGATTTAAAATTTAACGATATTATATGGTACAATTTAAATATCTAAAATTAATAAGCAATACGTAAAAAAAAAAAAAAAAAAAAAAAAAAAAAAAAAAAAAAAAAAAAAAAAAAAAAAAAAAAAAAATTGTATTTTATGCGCTAAAAATAAATTAGGCAGAAAATACTACAAATATTTAGAGCAATAATAAAAATTATTGATAAATATTTATATCGAAAAAATATCAACTATTTTAAAAAATAGTAATTTACAATTTAACGATATTATATGGTACAATTTAAATATCTAAAATTAATAATTATACGAAAACTAATAATTGATTATAGTACCACGTTTGCAAATTTGGAATGTACCAAATTTGCATGAAGTCTGTACAAAAACAGACTCTAGAGTACGGTATAATTCAATAAATACACCAAGACTCTATTAAATTAAACTTTTAGGTAACTTACGTGAATAAAAAAGAAGAAATAACTTTTTTCACTTTTCACTATTTCGCAGAAACCCACGCGTCAAATAAAAACATATCGATACAAACATAAATACAAATGCACAGAATATATGTTATTTGTATTTAACTTGCCAATGTCTGTAAAAAATTGACAATTACTCAAAATTAAAGCTTGAGAAAAAAACCATATATAAATGCATGTATCTATTTTAGATTATTTGTTCGATTTTCTTGTATATTTAGCTGTGCAGCCACTCGACACGTTTATCACCGAAATTTTGCTAAGTTCCGTTATAGTCAAATGTCTATGTATGTGCATACACACTTCTGGGCTGCCAGATCGATCAAATCTGTAACATAGCAG
>JAWNPO010000306.1:0-26041 GCA_035047525.1 Drosophila quinaria | reverse complement strand
AATTAAACAAATAATAAAATTAGACTAAACCCGAAAATAAAAAAGAATACGGTGGAAGGTAGCTATGGTGTCCCTTTATAACGATAAAAAATAATATTGGTAAAATTCTTAACACAGAAGCAGTAAATTACATTTGAGTTGTATATTAAGCAAAAAAAGCTCATTCATAATCATTATTTTTTAGTTTTATTTTTATTTAATCAAAAATAATAATTAGTGTGTAAGTTTTATAAAATTACTCAAAAATAATGATTATCATCAAGTAAAAAGTAAAAAATAAAAATACTATCATTAAAATGTAATTTTTATAATATAACTTATAATGATTACGATCCCTGCTTAATAATAAAAGGGATTAGATAATATATACTATGCTTTAATGTTTTTAAAAATTTTTTAAGTAGTTGAATTAATATTTGTAATCAAGAGACAGTTGACAATGTATATTAGGGCTTAATTTACATCTCTAGATAAGTTTATCTCATAGTAAATATTTCTATTTGCACTAGTTATATTTTTCAAATAACTTTTAAAAATTTAACAAACAAATCCGTAGCTTCAGTGTATTTATGGTTCGACAGTTGTATAAATTGTCGAATGTTTTTTTAATTTTATCCAGTCTAAGCTGTCGAGTTGACCGGATGGTCGGGTTTTATAGTACATCGACGTGCACTTTGTCCATTAAACTTTTATCAAATTTTATGACCACTTCTGTGACGTTTACTTTCATGTGTCTCGCTATCATCCTGACTTTCGTCCTCGCCATTGACATTGCTGCTTCGTGCTCCGTGCTTTGTGCTTCCTGCTGTTGGTCGACCCCTAATCGTAATCAATCTCATCAACACAACAATACGACCGGCCGGCAATCTAAACATTTGCGACCTCGACAAACCAAACCTCGACCGCAACTAAAACAAAACGAATCGAAAAACCAATCCAACCCAATCCAATCAACGGATGCAATTTTCTTTTAATCGTAAATATTTTTAACGATGGAATGCGCCAATCTAAAACGCAACCGCATCCTCACATGGACCCATGGACACTCCAACGTACCCAAAACGTGGCACCACCATCAATAAATTTCAATCCCGGACAGTTGGTGGCAGCAGCGCCGGCAGCAGTGGCAGCAATGCCTCCAATGTGGGCAGCTCCACAGCGGGCACGGCCACCGGCAGCAGCACCTCCACGGCGGTGGCCGCAGCTGCCTCCGCGGACCGCGAGGCGCCTCAGTTTGCGGCTGCCGCGACGCCCTCTGGCGTGGGAGTCGTCGGAAGCGTTTCCAAATGGTCACCCAATGGCAATGTAAGTACCGGGCACTTTAATAAACAACCTTTGTTCTTATATTATTTTGCAGGGACCGAAACTGTTATGCGGAATAACAACTAAAAGTTACTTTTAATAATTCCTTGAAGACTTTTACTTTACAAATCATACTTAATAATTATTTTTGATTAAAAACAAACAAAAATTACAAATAATTATTAAAATTTATTTTGATTTTATCCATGAAAAATAATAATTAAATTTGATTTTTAATTGAATAAGTCCATAATAATTATTAATTATTTCCGATTAAAAAAATAAAAGTCTCGAAAGATTTTTTTTGTGACGAAAAAAAATAAAAGTCTCAAATAAAAATTATTTTTGAATTGAAAACATATACAGGCCTGTTCCGGTTATCACTTTTTATTTTATAGCATTTAGTGAAATGCATTTATTCACTTTGCATTTAGGCTAAGTATTTAAAAATGCTCGTTTTTCACTCTATCGGACTTAAACACATCAGCTTAAAGTGAAATAAATACTTAGAACTTCGTCGAAATGATATTAGAGCAGGTTAAAGAAATTCACTTCAGCAAAATCTTAATGAAAGTGAAAGCCGGAACAGGCCTGATAAGTCTTTAAAGACTTTTATAATTTAAAAGCCTTTTTGTAATATCTTTGTTAATACTAAAGATAAATATTTCAATCTTTCAACGTAAGTGATTAAGGTTATTATTAGTTTTGTTTTTTTTTTTTTAGAAAAATACAGAAAATCAGCCAAAGTCTATAAAAAAAAGTTTCAGACAGTTTAAAGACAATTTTTCTTCCGTTAGTGTAGATTTAAAAAAGTGGAAGGTATGGCTACAGTCGAGTGTGCTCGATGTAAAAACTTAATGTTATTCGTTACAAAATTTGATATCAGAAATTTTGAGGCATAAAAATTTTTTCGACACTAGACTTTTACCTCGTAAAGATGCTTTTTTATAAGATTATAAAAATGCGTAAAACTGTTTGAATTATTGGCATTCATTTATTAGGCTAATTTTGTAATTTTTTAAATTTTAAATAAAATATTGTAAAATATTCATGGTTTGATTAAAAACATATTTACATTTTTTTTAATTTAATCTATTTTATAAGATTTTGACTATTTCCATTGATAAAAAATTACTTCCAGAAGTATTTTATTGTTTTAATTATTATGTTATAAGCTATGGAATATTCACTTTTTCACAATTTGAGGGACATTATTAAAGAAGGATAACCGTTCACAAGCACGCAGATATCTGAAAAGAGAAGGCAATTCAAACTCTTTTCCAGAAAATGACTCTTTTCGAGTATTTGTATTGCTGTTTGATTGGGGCTGATTTTTTGTGGGTATGCTCTGGTTTCCGTGATATTTGAATAGTATGTGTATTTAGTTCCAGTTAACGTCTGTCAGTTGTCAGTTCAGATTCATATTAGCCACGTTTGCCATTTCTGTCTATCTATTTTCCGCACTAAAACCAATCAAATACTCAAATTGCCAAATTGCTGAACAAAACTCAGCAGCCACAAAGATGGGTAACCTCAGGTGAGTTTCAAATGGCATAAGCCCAACCTTGGCTCCAACACCAACACCAAACCCGTTGGCAATTCCAATCCACAGCATTCAAAAGGATGTTTATTAAAAAAAGCTTTTAAACTGTCAGAGCACACGTCTTGTTGCACAGTCTTTCTTCGCTTTTTCCTCCCCGGAGTTATAAATAAAAGCCATCATTGGTTCAATCTGAAGGAATAATGGGGAAAACACTTTGTATTGCAACCAGCCAGCGACAAGGTAATTGCAAGATTCTTTATCCAAACACAATACATCATGTCGAGCTGGCCATAATCAATCAATTTTTTGGTATTTATATTGCTCGACAATTCTTAGCTGCTTCGCTTAACTAGCTGAAGAGGAAGGAAGAAGAAATATTGTTTTTGTGAAGCACATGTGCTTTCTATTCCAATTGAAAAACAATTGAGCTGTAAATTTAAATTTGAAAATGATAAGAGTCTCTATAAGAAATGGCTTGGCCGAGATTTTTAATCTAAAATTTTAAAGTAACACTTAACTTTTAAATTTAGAACATGTAAAATTCAAATGACCATACACTACTTTTTAAGAAAAAAAGTTTGGGACAATACTAATACATTTAACTTGACCGTTGCTTAAATTGATTTCAGTATTAAGAAAAAATCAACCCCTCTTAGTAATTATTGAGTATAGGTTCTATTATTTATGCAATCAGGTTAGTTCAAGATGAAGTTATAATATAAGTCATATGTATAAATATAAAATGAAAATTCATTGTATACGAAACTTTAATCGATAGTCGCAAATAGATTCAAGAATATAACTTATTCGGATGGAAAAGAGTGCAAATAATGCAATATTAAATTGATAACATGAAATTAAATATTATCTGGATTTTCTACAAAACGAAGTCACAAAAACTTTAATTCGAGCATAATTAAGAATATCTGGAACTCTTTATAAAGAATATATATATAGGCTTATTATTTTTCAATATTATCAAAGTCAAAGTTCATGTACGCTTTTAATGAAATTACTCATTTTACCCGTTTTAGATAAGCGCATCTGTTGCCAGTTTGTTGTTGGTCATTTGTTTTCATTTCATTAAATTTGCAATTAGAGTTCATTTATGTATTTTCCGGCATTACCATAAGCTGTTCGAGTGCGATTAGAATACGCTTCTGACCATATGCCATAGACAGACCATGACCAATTGACTGCGATACCCAGGGAAATTCGAAAAATTCGAGAATCTGCATACTGAAATATATTCTACATGTATATACTTCACTAATCCGCCAAATACTGAAATTTGCCACGCTCAGAACACAACCAATTCGCCATGAAGCGGCAGAGCACCGCAGAGTGGAAAATCTGTATTGAATAAAATAAAAATAATAATAATAAAAGATTCCCATGCTGCGGTTTTCAGCAATGCAGAGATAAGCACAACGTAATGCTGGAGGGGGAACGGGGAATCGGTGCATTCCACGAATGGGATTTGGAGCGCTGATTTCAATTACATTTAAATTACCATCAGGCAGCAGTCGGTGGGTGTGGGATTGAACATGGGCAGCAGCCAACGCCGGGCATAACTCAATTCGTTAATTAAATAATTTTAAATATTGCCAAACATAACACAATCCAGGGAATCTGCAAGTCAACAACAACAGCAACAAGGCAAATTCGCAATTCTGCATTTCAATTCTGCGATTCGCATTGCATCCAGAGATTTCAATTACAATTTCATTTCGATTGGCAAAAAAAGTGGTTCAGTATTGCCTCCTTTCGTGCGCTACAATTGTGTGGTTTACTTGACGTGTTTAGAAACTTGTTAAATTACGTAAACTCGAGCTTAAAAAATTAAACTATTACCCTAAAATATAAATAATACAAGTCAAATTAAATATTATAATAGTGCTAGTAAATGAATATAATATTCACCAATTAAATAACTACTTTGAATCATTTAATCTATTCCTTTAAATTTAATAATCTTTTTTATTGAATTACATAAACTTTAGGTTGCAGCAATTTAACTATCATAAAAATTTAAATATTTTGAGAAAGATTGAAAATATAACTTAATGAAAATCAACTTGGGTATGAAAGTGAATAAGTAAAAAATCAAATTAGATTGTATTATTTAATTTAATTTAATTTCTTTATTTCGATTCCTAGTGCTACAAGCACACGCTTATTTTTTAAGGCACTAGTCACTATTATAGTCATTGATTTTAAAATAATATCAAGATTAAACAATTTACAATGGTTAAAAAGATGGAAATAGGAACAAAAGAAAGATTAATTTTCATTTTAGTTTACAGTTTCAATTTTCTATAATCTATTCTAATGCATGTATTATTACTATTATTATTATTATTATTTTTGTTATTATTTTAATTACTTTTATTTATTTTATTTTATGTTTAAATTTTATATATTCAATTTTAATATTTATCTTAGTGTAGTTTTATTTTATGTGTCTCTCAAATATATTTTTCTTATATTATATCGTATATAATGTATGGGGATTAATACAAATTGTAATTGGTTATTTAGTTTATTCGAAACTACAATACTTTTTCATACAAAACTATTTAAGGAATAATTTTATTTTTTTTAAAGGGCTATTAAAGGCTCATTATTATAAAAGTATCTATAAAAACTGCATTTCAGAGTATTTATAAGTCTGTTAAGCAAATAAAATGTTATTTTGTCTGGATGCGTGGCTAAATTGCTCATTTCCGTGCCAAAACTCGCTTAGCAACCGAAAAATAAATCGAGTTTGCACTGATTTTGTATGCTTTTGTACAGAACAGGGTGCTATTGGAATGGGGATTGTTATTGGAATGGGGATGGAAGTGGAACTTCCAGCTGAGTTGCTGAGTGCAAACATGTTCTGAATGCGCTTTCAACTGTTATTATTGTTATCTTATTGCAGGCACCGGGAATGACGACGACGACGACGACGACTACGACGCTGTCCAGTGATCCGGCGAATCCGTCGGTCGCCTACAATCAGATCAATGCGCAGCGGGCGCAGCTCTTGGCCGCCGTGGCGGCAGCTGGAGGGGGATGCAGCAGCACCGTCATCTCGCCCAGCAGCAGTATGATGGGCAGCCTCGGGGCAGGGGGCAAGCCACTGGCCCTGGGCATGGGCGGCACCGTCATCGGGTCGCCGACGTCGCTGTCGTCGACGGCGACCATCGGAGTGGGAACTCTTCCGCCCGGCCTGGGCAGTGGGGGTGGCTACATATTGAATGCCTACGCCAGTGGTCGACTGCACCACCCACTGCAGCAGGGAGGTGGCTCACGGGAGGTGGGACACACGGCCACGTTGAATCGCCATCATCACCACCACCATCATCAGCAACATCATCAGCAGCAACAGCAGCAACAACATCATCAGCCTGGTTCCGGCTCCAGTCTCCTGCTGGGCAGCATGGGCAGTGTCATGGGCGTGGGCGTGACCTCCACAACAACCACCTCGTGCAACTCATCGCAGGACTTGGACGACAACATCAACATAAATGCCATCAAAGATTGCCTCATGACGCAACGTGTCCCAGAAAGTTGCGTCTAAATGCACAAGTATAAGGTGTCGACTAGATAGTCCTTTAAAAGTTACTTATGTATATGTATTGTAGTTGTACATACTATATAAATATATATAGATATTCATGTCATATTTGTGTTCTCCTTAAGGTGCATATCTAAGTTTTCTAAAAGTATATCCTGATAATACATCACAGCCCATCACATATCAGCGATATATATTAACAATTAAATTTAAAAAAAAATAAACCCGATAATACATAACACCTTAGTTCAGCAGTCATTTATCGATCGGATTTAAAACCTGCATGTTTCCAAGGAGTGACCATCACATATCTGCATAAAAATATCGATTACTGGCTTTCGGTCATATATTTATCAATACCAATCAGATGCATATCTCCAGCATATCGTTCAGAGAAAAGATAGTAAGTGAAACAACAACAGTGAAATGTCGATTACAAATGAGTTCAATTTAAGTCAACTTTTCATTTAAACATAATTGAAGTGTTTCAATAAATGTTAATGTTCCCAATTAATGTTCCCAAGCTTAGTTAATTTTATTTACGTACTGAAATCTCTTTAAATTTCCAATTGATTAAAATGTACGATAAATTTAATACGAGTGAATAACATACCTATATTAATAGTTAAGGAAACAAATACTTATATTAAAGCTAAGGCAACTTCAAAAAGACTCTGAAATTTAGTAGCGAAATTATTTGTAGCAAATATGTTCCCAAAACAGCAAAACTAAAATAAAATATCGAATTGTAAATAATAATCTAATTGTGTATAGTTATGAAAATTGTAAAAAGTATAATGTACTTAATTTGAGAATTTTGTTATATGGAATATATATATGTAATTTACCTATAAACTGCAGCTAAGTTCTGTGTGAGTCCTCGATGCATTCGGGAAAGTCCTGCATAGTAAAAGTATAGATTTAAAAGTAGAGTTTATGCAAATTGTTAGAAAGCGCATTGCGTTTAAGGAGAATTTAGTGACAGAGTTTAGCATAGTTTAAAATGTGTTAGGCTATAAAGATCGATACATAAATAACGATAAATAAATAAAACTAAGTCATTGAAAATGTGACAAAAAATAAGTATATATAAATGAATGGTAAATATAGTATATAAAGTTGATTATTTATTTAAGGCAATTTAATTGAATATTTTAATTCGTAAGTATAACCATACAACTTTTAAAATATTCAGCTAGCCAAATGAATCTCGGAGCAATCAAAACTTTCAAACTTTTAAACTTGTCGAGTCATTTATCTCGATCAAATAAGTATTTTTCACACTCCGTTGTCCCAGTGTTAACAATTAGAGCCTCCACTCAAATGCTGACCCAAGTCTGTGGTTGACACACACAAGCCACAGTTCGGCAACACCACTGATAAAACCACAAGAGCCAAAGGAGAAAACTACTTTAAATTTCATATGGTTTCGACTCGGCTCATTAGCAAATCAAATTTATACAACAGATGGGAGATATTTGGAGATAGACGGTAAGTGGATAGTTCGCAAGAATGGGCATCTATCAAGCATTTGACCAGCCACCATTGGGTGGTCGACCACATGAAACTCTGAACTGAACTGAACTGAACTAAACTGAGCCAAATTGACAGGAAAAGTGAAACTTGCCTTTGATTTGTGGCATGGCAATGCAAAAATGCCTCTGCAGACAACTTTTGGCTTTGGTATTTGGGTTTCGGATAATTGTAAACCGCGCTGACAGCTGCCCAACAAACTGGACTCATGTGTCCATTATTCTTCTGGGTCGCACACATATTCTCATTACCATTTCCATGGCTTAAAGGAGACACCAAGTAAACAATTGGCGCAATATCAGGAGCGCAGCTAGACATTTCGGGTAAAATATATAGAGGGTTATATTTTCTTAACTTGACATCGGAGTCCTGTGTAAATTACCCTTCACCCCCAACCCCCCTCTAGCTACGCCACTGCATAATAGAATATATAAAAGAAGGACTCTGCCTTCCATAAAGCTTTTCAGTCTTAACGATTTAATTTGTTTGTCATATTTAAGCAGCCAGTAATTATACAGCAACTTTAATCATAGGTTAGCCGGAAACCAAAGGACTTGGATTAAGCCAATCGATCGATTTTAGACCTATTTATTTATAAAGATTGTATAAGAACCAGGAGAGTACAACATGACAAACAAACTGCGATTTTAAGAATCGATAAATAACTATTTGAGTAACGTATGCGGAATGAAATACGAACAAAATTGAACAGGTTCCCAATAAGTTCCAATAATCGACAGCGCAAAACAAAACACACTATAATGAATGGTACTATTTCAGCATGCATATCTCAGAATCTAGCTTTCTAGATAATGCACAGTCGCGGTAATGTCTCTGAGCAAAGCAGAGCGTCGAAAATTGATTTGCACATATTGCGCAAATAACCAGTCTTAGCCGTAAAATTAAATTTTTCATTACTTTTCTGCTATGGGCTTCAAGAAAACTTTTATTTATTAAGTAGTTTCGGATGGATCCAGAAGAAAATGTCCATTACAGCAGTGTTAAGTTAGAGCAATATAATGGGCTGAAATTGTGGTTCGCACAGATAAATCGAGTTGTGCGTTTGCCAGAAAATACAATGTGATTTAAAAGACATGGGAGTGATGATATGTAAAAAAGAAAACAGTTCCTAAAGTCACAGAGCTACAGAGAGGGACAATTAAACTTCGGCTGCGTGCGCTTTCTAGAAATTTGTTTTCTGCAAGCTGTTGAAAGGTTTGCATTATGGACAATGAGACATATTTCGCATGGAGGGTCATGAGGGGAGTCTAAAATATTACTTTAGGCTTTCTAATACCTTGACCACCTGAAAATGTCACTCAAATAACAAAAACAAAGGTTTTTTTTGTGGCTGGTCCTAAGTGAGCGTGGAATAAGCGATCCGATCTTATTTAAGGCTGGATTGGCTGTGAATGCGCAAAGTTACAAGGACAATTGTGATCCGGTGCTTAAAAAATTTATTGATAAGTATCATGCGAATTATAATACGATGTTTTGCACGACTTAGAGTCCGCTCATTATGCCAAAACAACTCTGAAGGCTCTGGACCACTTGAGCACTGATTTCTTGCCAAATCTGCAAAACTCTCCAAATGTGCCTCAGTTAAAGCAAATGAAAATGTTTTGGTCAATTCTGAAAATAAATGTTTAGAGTAAGCAATATAAGCCAAAAAACATCGACTGTTTGATATTAAAAATCAAAAGAGAGCTTGCTAAAATGGATACAAAGGGAATTCAGGAGGCTATGCGCAAGAGTCCCGAAAATAGAAGGAAGGCTGATCGCTATGGTCACGAATATTTTTGTAAAAATAGCTTATAGTCTAATAAAAAACTTATGAAAAATTTAAGTTGGCCGGACTTGAAACACATTTTTTATTTGTATTACACCAGTTGTTCGTATTTCATTCCGCATACGTTACTTACTTATTCAAGCGCAGCTAAAAGTCTAGAGTATTTGGGACTTAAGCATCGAGGGAAGCAAAATGAGTTAAAACTGTTTTCTGCAACTTTGTCATTTTCGATTGCATCAATAATTAATTGACTTCGTTCTTAATCACTGTTTCAGTTCGAATATTTTTATTAAAACTGGGCTAACTGTATGAATGCATTACAACATGATAATAACGCGATAGTCTTTAAATGATTGACTGACTGAGGGATTTATAATTATTATCAACTGTTCATTGATTTATATCAGAATTACTTGACACGCATTAAGGGGTAAATGAATTATGATTGTTAACTAATTAAATACATTTGACACTTATTTGGCTAATGTGAAAATATATTTAAAGTGTTAAATAAAATAAGAAACTGGAAAACATATTCGCTACGTAATTAAAAAAAGCAGAGCTTGCAAATAACAGTTGACCCTTTCAAACTGTTCAAAAATAACTCTCATTTACTGACTTTTTGAGCAAAGAGTCAGAGATGAACCGTTCACATAGTATTTTGAACGAATCGGTCTTCGCTCAGTGAACAATCTTTTTATTTGTTCCCCTTTTGCACTGGTTATTCCCTGACAGTTTTGACGTAAGCGAAGAAAATAAATCTCATTTGCGTTTGTAAGTCGCCACAGCTGAGTGCACTCGCACAGGTTGTGCTGGCTACACCGGCCACTCAAGTGTCCGTAGAAAGGGCATTTTCAGCTCTTCATTTCATTTTAAGTGAACAATGTAGTTCAATAAGTGCAGAGCATTTGAATTCATTGTTAGTTGTTAAGTTAAATTCAGAATAAATAAATAAAAATATGTGCTCATAATTAAAGTATTGAGAAATTATGTTTTTATAAATTATTAAAATAATTTTCAGAAAAGAAATCAAAACGACCGCTTAAGCTGAGTAATTCATTTTGTCTCTCCTCTGCTGACTGTCAATGTGAGCGCTCAATCGGTTCACTCTCTACAAATTGTTATGGAAAGAGAGTTATTAGAATAGTTTAACTCAGCCTACTCGACCGAAAAAAAAAGTGAGAGAATCGAATTTTTCTTCTCAGAGAGAGAGCAAGCGTGCATGTTTTTTCGGTTATTTTCGTGAGTAGATCGCAATGGGAAAAACGGTTAAATGTTATTTGCGAGCTCTGAAAAAAAGTAAACAAACTTGAACTATTCTCTGGCCCTTCTAAAAGGATTCATCAAATGTCAGAGACTACTTAGTTCTCCGACTTTATTTCTCAGGGGCGCTAATTTGTGAGCCCATTAAGTTATCAAACAGCTCTGCTGAAGGCTTACAGGGTTACATACATATATAAGTATATACTTCAATCTACTTCCGTTACGATTTTGCTTACTTCCGTTTGCACATTTACGCCATTGGCATCGCGAGTGTCTAATAGAAAACTGTTCACACGTGCTGCAAATTGCATGGTTACAAACCCGTCTAAACCACCCCACCACCCAACAACCCCACCACCCACTCAGCCGGCTCGTATCCAGGTCCACAGACAGTTTCAGCGGTCAATAAATGTAAATAAAATGGACGCGACCGCCTACCAGAGGGCACGCCCTATTTGTTGGATCGAATCAGAATCATAGAAAAAACGGAGGGTAAAAAAACCTATAATACAAATTGCATAGTAAAAATTGTAACGAAATTATGCAAGTGATTTATGTTTTTGTGTTGTGTGGTTTGCATTTTTCCATTTTAGCATTTTCCCCATATTGATTTTCCCAAATGGCGGCGTGTGAAAATTAAATTCCCATTTCGAGCTGCCCTGGTCCGACAGAAAGTTTTGTTAGACGTGATTAGCGTGGCGAGTCCCCCTCGACACCCTCTCGTTTCCCTCGTCGGACTCGACCCGAAATTGAATTGAAGCGCGCTGTGTAAATCAGCGGCTCAATAAAATCTAATAGTCCCGTGCAGATTGCGGCTCGGCACGCACCCAAAACCCAATGAGAGCAATCCGACTGAGGAAAGAACTTTGGGTACGCGGACATAAATTAACAGACGTCGACGTCGACGATGATGACGGTGACGGACCAGACAAGGACGAGAATGTCCTTGACAATGGCAACCTCATAAATACAAGAAGAACTAGCACAAAGGCACCCCGAGATTACTGATTAGTCGAAGCTTCCTCGCTCTTGCTATTTACATATTTTAATCAAATGACAATTAAAAATGGTCAAACGGAATTTTAAAGTTTGTCTTCAATTCTACAGTTAACATCTAGATTTTTTATTTGGAAGTATCTGTACTGAATATTTTTTATTGGATAAAAGAGATCAATTACTAGTATTTCCTTTCTCGCTAAAAATGTTTTTGATATTTTTTTGTATTGAAGTGATTTTTTTTTCAAAAATTAAACTTTAAATTTAATTTTTCATATAATATTCAAGCTGCTTTCGAAATCCACAGTACTCCTTTTTTTAGGGCACAAATCAACAAAAGCCGTTTGGCAAATTAACTAATGACCCCATATTAAGTGCTAGGGATCTTTGCGACGGCAACGTGACGGGATAACATTGTGGGCAATGGCGCGGGGAGAAGTGTAGGAAGGAGGGGAGTGACAGTCACGATGGGGTGACATTGCGACAGCGTTTGTTTAATTGTAGAGCGACCCGCATTTTGCTCGTTTTAATGAGTCAATTTAAATTCCGATTTCGATTGCGGGACGCTCACAGCAGCTGTTATGGCTCTGGCCAAATCGATGTTTATTAGCAGACCCAATGCCACGCCCACATGAAATGCCCCTCGCCTACGGAGCACTTTTTTGTTTGGCCACATTCTCAACTGCAATTAGCTGAAGTTTTAAAGTTAATATTTGATTTTTTTTTGCTTTGGCACTTAAATGATTATTAACACTCTTATAACAGCAAGAAAGTTCATGAAATAGAATTTAGCGTAAGTTTAATAATTTAAATCACAATGCTAAATAATACAAAAAGTCATTATTTTTATATTGCTGTTTGTTGTATTTTTAATTAAAAACTGACCACACCTTCTATCAGAGCTAAAAAAATTTATATACAATTTCTCACCTTGAATATTATCTGATATGATTGCAATGAAAAAGCGAGGGATAATTAAAACTTGTATTTATCTTTTGAAAATAGTAAAATAATATATGAAACTTATTAAAAAATAATAGTTAAAGGTAAAGTAGAATCAATTCAATTACTTTTGGAGATCATTGAGAAATGAGATTTTGCGCATTTTATATTTGCCTACAGGGTATTCCTTGGGCGACTACTGCAGTAATTTTTTGATTTTTTTCTGCATTGCTTTATACCCTGGGGTATATTAGGTTTTTTAAAATTTGCAACGAATTATGTGGGGGCGTAATTCATAAAAACTGACATCATCTTTACTTCTGGGTCTTAAGTTAAAATTAAAAATTTTTCTAGCAACGTTCACTATTGAGCCATAAATAGTGAAGATATTAACAAATTTGTCCGACGTCATTTAATGGAAACTCTATAAATAGAATTAATGGTTAATTAATTCATTTAACATTTACTTGACAAGCGAAACGGGAGATCGCGGTTCGATTCTTGGTCTTGTCGATTTAAATATTTTTTTTTTATTATTAATATTTTTTTTATTTTTATTTTTTATTGTTAGGGGTCAAGATTTAAGAATAAGTATGAGAATTGCCCAGGGTATATTACTGTCGAGTGCACTCGACTGATCCGCTTGTTTTATATTGCATTTTATGACAATTTTAATTAAAACATCAGCTTTTTATTATTTGATTTATTAAACTACAACCACATAAAGATAACTACAATGACTAACAAATGTAGGTAATTGCATATTTGAACTCAATTAACCGACATTTTGACCGCTCAAACTTGTCTTCACAAAGAGGCGCACTGGCAGAGGGAGCGAGACGGGTGTCCGATTTAAAGAAGAGAGAGTATGCCATAAATTCCTTTCCACGCACTCTCTCAACTTGACCCCAAGGACGACAAGGATTGCTGTTGAACGCAGCGCTGCATGAAATGAAATTTAGCGCAACGGCCTCTTTCCATATGCTTTTTTGCTTTGGCCAACAATTTATGGCTAAGCGCGCATGTTGGCCTAAAAATATACATGTATAAACATATCTACATATGTATGCATGGTGGTATATAAAGCTTGCTTGTAGTTATAAAAAATCGTTACATAGAAACACGTCAATAAATTACAGTCCTAGGCCTTAGACCTAACCAAGTTGAACTAATGGCGGCTTCTCCTCGGGTCCCCTTCCGTACTGACCAACGACAGCAACAACGATACACACCATCAAGTTGGGAGAGTCGATTTTAAAAAGTCTAAAGAAGAAGAAACCTGAAGAATCTAAGGATAATTAAATTGAAAGCTCTAGGCTTTAAATTGAATTCGAACAATAGGTTTAAGTAAAAGTTCATTCCGAAGTTTTTGTAAATCTCTCTTATTTAAATTTAAATCAGGAATTAGAAACGGAACGAATATAGGTTTCAGTTACGGTTTCGGTTATGTTCGCATTTAGGTTTTCGGTTAGCGGGTACGCAAAATCTTTCGTAACGGTGAACCGGTTTTTGTATGTTTCCGTTTTGAAATACCGGTATTGTTTCGGTTGACAAAAGAAATTTCTTAATGTTTAGATAAGTTACATTTAAACAATTTCAAATTTATTTTACTTGCACTTATTCAGTTCTATAAAAATTCGATCATGAATATCACAAATAAAAATTAAACATAAGAAAGTTAAATTCAAAATTAAAAATAAAAAATCATATTTTTTGGATGTATGAAAACCTGAAATTAACCCTCATAAACGGTTACGGTTACTAAACAGTTATTTCGGGTTACAAATTTTCGGTTTGAAGGGTTCGTTCAAATGACATTTTTTTTCGGTTACGGTTTCAGTTACGGTTTAAAATTTCAATCGCTTTTTACCGGTTAATATGTTTAGATATGGATTTTGAACGAATAATTTTTTAAATAAAAAAAATAATATTGTTATTCACTATTTTGCGAATTTTTGAACTGCAAGCTAAAATAGATTAATTAATTAAATCATATAAACCTTTCACTATTTTCGTATTCATTATTTGCTTTATATGTATACTTATATTAAATACATATATACAAATATGTATATACATTTTTTAATTATGAAAGCCAATTTTCAAACCTATGTACCCACACTTTGTCTTTGCACTTCAAAAATATAAAAACAACAACGACAAGAAATATAAATTTAAATTCTGTGTCAACATGCAGTTGGCGGGACTGGCGGGGTTGGGGGGAGAGGGAGGCGAGAAAGGCCCAACAATTTATGCAAAAAACGCGACAACATCAACAACTACAACAAAAAAAAACGACAATTCAGACATGCGTGTGTGTTAATTAAAATGCCTTAATTAAAATAATTTGAAATGTTTGCAAGCGGCGACAAAGCGCAAGTGGCAAACAAGAGACAGAGTAATATGCAGAATAAGAGAAAGAGACAGAGTGGAGAAGCGAACGAGATGGAGAATATGAGAAAGAGAGAGAAAGAGCAAAAAATCGCAAAGTTTTTACTCATTGACTGGCACAGAGATTGACAAGCATGTCAGGGGTAACGTCCACCTCCCTCTGCATTCCTAACAGAGGCAGACACACACACACACAGACACAGATACACACACACACACACACACACACACACACAGATACAGCCGGCGTTAGGGGATGGCCCCCAAACGTATTTAAAACTTTACAATTTTGCAGTGTAGTCAAGTTTAATTTTTTGGTTGAGTTCATGCGAAAATTGCAAAAATCATATTCCAACTGTTTGGCAAGCCATCAAAGGTATGGACGGTATAAGGGTGCAATCAATGGCAGCAAGGGAGTGCAGAACGAGGAGGAGCACGGGGGATGAGTTACGGTTTTAGACTGCAGCGAAACGTAAAGCGAAATGACAGAAAACGAACGTAAAAAGAGACTGCAGTTGGTCAGAAGAACTATGAGCAAGGGCCTTTGATTTGTCCTGGGACCAGGGGGATGATTGAGGGCGGGTGGGGAGGGGATGTCAATGGTAGCAACATGTGAACATGATCTGTCAAGCCATCGCATCGTACAAGCCCCCCCTTGGATTTATTTGCATAGCAAATTGAAATTTTTCTATAAACATTGCTTGAGACAGTGCTGACTGAAAGTCTTCCGCTCAATATGATGCCAGGCAACCCCTTTTCTTTCAACCCTCAACCCCACAGCCACTTGTACCAGTAGCAGTAAGCCCTAAGTACTCTCGCTTTGCTTGTCTGTGGTATCTGTTTCTTTTTAATGCCTTATCTACGTGCGTTGCCTTTTCAAATTAAGCAACAAATTTAACACAAAACACACGCGCAGTGCATAAAAACCAAGCAGCGTCCCGGAAAGAAAGGAAGCCAAAAAAAGAATCCTACCAAAAGAGATTCCCAACTTGGCACCCTCCATGCCACACGAAACCACAGACACCCCAGCAGGAATCATAATTCTGGTGGGCCCATTGTGAAGTGCGCGGAGCACGCAAAAACATTTTTTGTAATTATCTCTCTAAAACCGAAATACACAAAGGGAAACACTTAAAAGCAAGTGCGCACAGATGGAATTGACAGAACCGCTGATATGCCCAGCACAAATGCTCTGTAAACGAGCGGTAAGATAATTATCAAGGCTACAAATATTCAACGCTGTGAAGTTTGGACTTAAAACTTGATGTATGTATATGTGTAGAAATTAATGTCAAATTTGATACTATATATTAAAAATATAATATATGAATGTACAAACACTGGAGGACATATTTATTTTGACAACATTTAAAGTTAAATCTACGCATAATTTGAATCTACTTCATGTACATTTTGGTATCCATGGAAAGGTCATTTCAAGTCCGTTTGAATGATACAAAACTTTCCTTAACCCATTAAGTACCCATTGAAAATGTTGAATTCTTGTAAAGATCTATTTTAAAACTTTTTAAAAATATTATTTTGATGCAAAAAAATTCGACAAACAATTCTAAGAGTGACTGAAAAAAATAACTATTTTAACCGATTTTTCCTCCTTTTCATACAAAAAGTGCCTTTTTTTGCAGTTTAAAAAATAGTTAAGCTTTCTCAGTCTCTGTTAAATAAATAAATTTTTTAAGTATACTCGTATAACATCAGACTATAATTTAATTACAATTCATTTCAACAATGGTGCAATATTAGCAAAATTGCTATTGTTGTAGAGATTTAAGCAATTTGAATTTGCAACAAATATTACTTTTTATTAATTTTACTCAAAGGTGGCAACCTCATATAATGTAAGCATATCGAATATTTGAAGTTATCGATAGTTTGATAGACCTAAGAACAAAAAGAATTGTTATCGACAGATGAAAGGGTAGAACGCAACGAAGCGTAAGTAATTGAAAAAAGATTGAAATAATTTTAAGTTTAACCTTGTATTTTCCAAATTAGGAGATAAAACCGCCCTCTATTTGAAAGAGCGTGCATCGTTTGCAACCGCAACAGTTAATTTCATTAAAATTACTATATTAAGTTGAGCAGAGGTGTGATTTTGGACTGGCTGTTGGCGGTGTTTTGTCCTATTCACCCGAACGATTTAACAACTTTTTATCTCGCTTCTATCTTGCGTTCCCCGTGGGAAATCAGCTTATAGATTGTCAAGAAGCAAACGAATCAATTGGAAACGCATGGTACGCCGCTCCGTGTTGTGTCTACGTACAGTCTGTACGTGTGTATCAATCGCAGTACGCCTTTACGCAGAATTGTGAAATAGTCTGAAATACTGGTAAGTGCCTTTTAGATTTTGGTTTCGTTGTTTTTGGTTGTCATACGATGGGTCGAAGAAGAAAAGGAACAAGCGAGCCAAATGAACAGGCTGAAAATGAAGATCTTCAGGGTGCGACAGCACCAAGTGAATGTGAATCCACTGCAACTGACGCAACGTCTCAGGATTGATAGAATGATGCGCATTATGCAGGAGCATCAACACACCAGCATGACGCAAATGCAGGCTTTCCAAATGGAAATTCTGCGAATGAACGAAATCCAGATGGAAAAAACCAACATATTATCGAGGCGCTGTCATCGAAACCAGTCACTACTAATCGTGCATGTGAAAGTGAGGTTAATGCAGGCTCATCAATAAATACGAACGAACAAGAAACTGTACCCTTGAGTGAACCTATGCAGCGTTATTTGGGACCAAGCTTTATGATCTGCCGGAGTTCGACGGGTCACCTGAAGCATGGCCAATGTTCAAGGAAACCTTTGCGATGACGACTAACGAGTATGGCTACAGTGAGAGACAAAATTTGATACGACTGCAAAAGGCAATCAAGGGCAAGGCACGTGAAGTTATAGAATGCTTACTGATCCATAGTCGGAATGTTCCCGATATTATGGAAGTTTTGAAGCAGAATTTTGGTAGGCCGGAGAAGTTGATCAAAAGTCAGATTGCCCGTGTACGCAAATCACCGGTCATAGAAGGAATGTTATTAGAGCTATTAGATTACCGAAATAAAGTTCAAAACTTAACATCTTTTCTAGAAGCTGCTGATGGTGATAGATACTTAGAAAATCCTACTCTGATGGAAGAACTGGTATCCAAACTGCCACCGCAACAACGTTTGGAATGGGCTCGATACCGCCGAGATTGCAGGAGCCACGAAAACATTAAGGACTTTAGCAAATGGCTTCAAGGTATGGCTGAAGATATTCAAGCAGCCGGCTTAGGTGATGAAATGGATGTAACTAAGCCAAGGAACCAGAAATCGAGGTTCTTTCACGCAAATGAAGTTGACGACAAGGAGAAAGTTTGTATTGTCTGCAAAGGTCGACATAACTTGGAGAAATGTGATCAATTCCTGAAACTTGACATTACCTGAAATGGAAGGCTGTTAGAGATAACAGGCTTTGCTTTAACTGTTTGAGAGACGGACATCGAGTTGTGGAGTGCAAATTTAAGCACAAATGCGAAACTGATGGCTGCACTAAGAAGATAAACAAATTGTTGCACAAGCCGATTGAAGTACCCGCATCTGACAGTTCACAGGGATTCTCAGGAACAGCCTCACAAGCAACTGGCTCTACAGTATTGTTTAAAATCTTGCCGGTTAACCTACACGCAAACGGGAGAACGATTTCCACGTACGCATTTTTGGATGACGGATCTGCAGTTTCGTTATGAACGAAAGACTTGCCGAAGAACTGGGTTTAAAAGGTCCCAAGGAGAATCTCACCTTGCAATGGTTCGGGAACAGAAAGGTTTCCGAGAGCACAAGCCGTTTTGATATTGGCATATCAGGCTGCCAAAAGGAAGCAATAACACTTTGAAGAGTGTACGGACAATCAAGAACCTGCAGTTGCCGATGCAAACAGTTAGCATGGAGGAATTGCGTTTAAAATACCGTCACTTAGGAACGATACCATTGCACAGTTATGCCTGCGCCGTCCCCGAAATCCTGATAGGTTTGGACAACGCACATCTGGGAGTGCCAGAATCATCTCGTTCGATTGCATTTATGGTCCGATTGTGGCTGCAACCAAACTCGGATGGGTGTGCTATGGAAAATGTACAGCTGAACACTCTCACGAAGGAAACGGAATTTTCTTAATTAGCCCCGACAAGATTTGATGATTGACAAACTAATCGAAGATTATATTGTAGATTCTGAAATGGGCGTACAAGTGTCAACAGTGAATCACAAAGGAATAGAAGAAGAGCGATCGATCAAACTGCTACAAGAAACCACGAAACGTGTTGGGAAACGATATGAAACCGGACTGCTTTGGAGACATGACGACATTGTCCTACCAGAGAGCATGGAAATGGCAGTAAAGAGGCAACTGTCCTTAGAACGGAAATTTCAACGCGAGCCAGAGTATTACAAGGAATACTGTCGCATTATGACTGGCTATGAAAGGAAAGGATACATTGAGCTGGTATCGAAGGATGCGCTCAAAATCAAATCGGATAGGAATTGGATTTTACCTCACTTTGGAGTCGTAAATCCAAATAAGCCCGGAAAACTGCGAATTGTTTTTGATGCCTGCCGAAGTCATGGGATTTCGCTGAACTCGTCGTTGTGAATGGACCTGACAATGTACAACTGCTGACACATGTGCTGATGAAATTTCGAGAAAAACCATTTGGAATATGCGCCGACATTAGAGAAATGTTTCATCAAGTTGAAATACGCAAGCAAGATCGTTGTGCACAAAGATTCCTTTGGCGAAAAAATCCTGATGAAGAAATGAAAATTTACCAAATGGCCGTTATGACGTTTGGAGCAAGTGCTCTCCTGCATCTGCAGAATATGTAAAGAACTTCCACGCGATGAAATATAAAGAAACTTATCCGGAAGCAGCTGAAGCGATTATCGGTAACCACTACGTAGACGATTACGTACACTGTTTTTCAAGCGCAGAAGAGGCAGTTAGAGTTACCAAACAAGTCATTATGATTCACATGGAAGGAGGATTCGAGCTTAGACAATTTATCTCCAATTCGGAAATTTGTAATGAAGCGTTTGCCGAGAGTAAGTCTGCTGAAATTGTAAACATGGATAAAGATGTAAGTCAGAAGGTTCTGGGTATGCACTGGCATACGAACATTGATGAATTTGGTTTCAAATTATCATTTGCCAAGATTGATAAATCCTTGTTTGCAGCAAACAGAATTCCAACGAAAAGGGAAGTCTTGAAAATCGTTATGTCCATATTTGATCCATTTGGAATCCTGGCTGAACACACAATCATGGCAAAGCTACTACTTCAGTCAATTTGGCGCAAGAAAACAGCATGGGACGAATGCATTGACAGCGATGATGACGCTGTTTGGAATAAATGGCTGCATAAACTGGACGAAATATCGACGGTTCGAATTCCAAGATGTTATGGTGCGAGTCTTTTTGATGACCCTGTTGAGCTTCACGTATTTGCGGACGCAAGTGAAGCGGCATATGCGGCTGTAGCATACTGGCGCATGAGATCCGAAGGGCAATGGAAGACAGCGTTTATCATAGGGAAAACGAAGTGCGCTCCGATGAAGCAGTCGTCTATACCTAGATTGGAGTTACAAGCTGCAGTAATGGCAACTAGGCTCCGCAAGCATGTACTGGAAGGACATAACATAATTCCAAATCGAGTGATAATGTGGTCCGACTCGAACACTGTCTTGGCGTGGTTAAATCTGACCACAGGAGGTACAAGCCATATGTAGCACATCGTGTTAACGAAATACTGGAATCAAGCAGCATGAAGAGTGGAGCTGGATCCCCGGTAAAGAGAATCCGGCCGATTTTGGAACGAAAATTAATCGGAGCAACAAGCGATCAACTTGGCTGCAGGGTGCCCAGATTCTGCTTCAAGATGAAAACAAGTGGCCAAATCAAAACATAATTACGATAGCACTGACTTAGAATTGCGAACGAAATTTGTACTTGCAGTTCAACCAAACTTAGAAGATTGGTTCTCAGATTTTCATCTTTCAGGAAGTTGACCCGAGTTATGGCCTGGATTCTGAGGATAACCAACCGGCAGTATGTCCGTTGTAGCTATCTACAGGCGAACGAAATTGAATACGCAGAGATGGTTATATGCCGGAAGGTCCAGTTGGCAGAATATACCGAAGAAATTGAAGCATTGACTAGTGGATGCCCTGTAAAGAAATCTAGCAAAATCTGGAAACTGTGTCCGATCCTTGATGCAAAAGGATTCCTTAGAATGAACAGCAGAATAAACAATGCAGACGCAGTTCATGAAGACACCAAGCGACCATAATTATGCCACAGAGACACTTCGTGACAAACTTATAGTGGACCAATACCACAAGGACTGGAAGCATCAGAACGAGAACACGATTCTTGCCGAAATTCGTCGTCGTTTTTGGATACCACATTGCCGTGAGCAAGTACGACGCGTATCACGCAATTGCAAAATATGTATAGTCAACAGAGCTCGCCCGTGTGAACCATTAATGGGGCAACTACCCCCGGATAGACTGACACCGTATGTAAGACCGTTTACTTATACCGGCATTGATTACATGGGACCATTTTCTGTAATAAGAGGACGATCGACAGAAAAACGATGGATTTGTATATTCACTTGCTTGACTGTCAGAGCTGTTCACCTCGAAATCGCTAAGGATTTGAGTGCTGACACTTGCATTCGAGTCATTCACAATTTTATGGCACGTCGTGGAAAACCAAAGAGAATTCGATCGGACAACGGCACCAACTTTGTAGGTGCGAATCGAGAATTGAGGCTCCAGTTGGAGCAAATGAACCAATCCAAAATAGCAGCGGAACTAGCAAACGAAAAAATTGAGTGGCTCTTCAATTGCCCCTTGAACCCGCACGCTGGTGGCTGCTGGGAACGACTCGTCCGCAGCGTAAAGAGAGCAATGGGACATGCCATGCTGGGCAAAAATTTAAAAGAAGATGTACTGTACGGCTTGATGTGTGATGCGGAGAACATAGTAAACGCAAGACCACTTACGCACATTGCCCTAGATTCCCCATCAGACGAACCATTAACACCTAACCATTTTCTATTAGGTAGCTCTAATTCCAGCCAGACACAACACCCAGATGAAGAAGTATATCAACCAACGATGAAGACTTGGCGGATAGTGCAGCAACTTACGCACTGTTTCTGGAAGAAATGGCTGAACGAATATTTGCCGGAACTGCGCCGCCGAACTAAGTGGTATCAAGACGTGAAGCCGCTTGCTGTGGGGGACTTAGTGCTTATCTGCGATGGGACTGTTCACCGATCGACCTGGAAGAAGGGCAGAGTAACTGACGTGATAACCGGAAGGGATGGCCAAGTACGAGCTGCGACAGTGAAGACCAATAATGGAGTGTTTCGACGACCTGCTTGCGTTTTGGCTAAACTGGATTTAAGTGAATCAAGGCCCTGTTAGATTCACGGTGGCGGGGATGTTGTAGAGATTTAAGCAATTTGAATTTGCAACAAATATTACTTTTTATTAATTTTACTCAAAGGTGGCAACCTCATATAATGTAAGCATATCGAATATTTGAAGTTATCGATAGTTTGATAGACCTAAGAACAAAAAGAATTGTTATCGACAGATGAAAGGGTAGAACGCAACGAAGCGTAAGTAATTGAAAAAAGATTGAAATAATTTTAAGTTTAACCTTGTATTTTCCAAATTAGGAGATAAAACCGCCCTCTATTTGAAAGAGCGTGCATCGTTTGCAACCGCAACAGTTAATTTCATTAAACATTACTATCATTAAGTTGAGCAGAGTGTGTTTGATTTTGGGACTGGCTGTTGGCGGTGTTTTGTCCGCATAGTTCACCCGAACGATTTAACAGCTATGTAAAATGTTTAATGAGTTCGGTTCATGTTATGAGACCTTGATTTCATCACACTTTAAACAGCCGTAGATGCCCTACGTTTTAAAGGGTATAGTGACACACTAACTGAAAGCAAATCAAGTACTGCAGCGCAAGTGTTGGAGAATAACAGGAGAGGGTTCTACAAATCAGTAGACTTCCCTGCCGACACCCCTCCAGTCCCACATTCAAAATGTAAGTGTAAGTCCGCCTGTATTAAATGTGAGTGCAAGTATTATTGTTCGCTTATTAGCAGCAAAATTACATAAAGCTACATAGTTAATTAATTAATCGAAGTATGCCAATAAGTCAAGTATTTTTAATGACAAAAATTAATTAATTTTGTATAATTTTTTAAGATTACCAAACGCAAAGGATATTAATTATTACCAAGAGGAACCCAACTTCAAAAATTATATATAGCCCTCGTTCCCGAACCCTAACCGGATTCCTTTCATACATAAATACAAATGGTTTGTTTTGAGATAAATGTAATTGTCTAAAAATTATAAATTTTTGTTATTTTTATTAAATACTTGTTTTACTTAAATTATTATAATTTTCATGATTCAACTTGATTTGAGCTCTGTGCAAACTGTATACAAATAAATGCTACTTTCTTAAATAATTTAAATTCAATTACATCTTTAATTAATTAGGAATTTTTTAAATGAATCTTGAAAATGAAACACAGTCTTTTGGATATCATATTAAACATTTGGTAAATTTAAAAACAACATATTTATGAACCAAGGCTTGCAGCCTTGACAAATCTTATAACTTTCGTATAAAACTCTTTTTAAAATTGTCAACTTAAGGGTAGTTTTGACAGTTGATTTATCCTAGTTATTTATTTAATTGCGTAGTTATTTATTTTTTTTTATTGATTTATTTAGTCTCTCAGTGTAAAAAGTGTGGACTTAAAGGTTAATCAGGGCTGTTCCGAAATTCGGACGTTTTCAAAAAGCCGATTGAAATTTCGAAAAGTCATTTTAAGTATTTCAGGTTGAATATAGCAGATAAAATGTTAATGAGATTCAAACTTCATTGTTTGAATTTTATTATTCAATTGAAACAACTACAGAAGCTTTCGACTGCGAGAGAGAATTGGTATCGATAATAAAAATTAAAGTAGAATCCAGAAAAGCTCTGTTTTGTTTTTTAAAAAATATTTTATAGATGCTTTTAAAGAAGTTCTTTTAAGAAATACTTCAACTGTTTAAACTTGATGTGGGGATGTTAATCGATTCTAAAAATGTTTAAAATTATAATAATTTTCATTTTATAAATTTAATTATTTATTGTAATACCCCTGCAGTAATGGAGGTGGCGATTGGCCATGCTTGAACTACCTACCCCACTACTCCCTACATGGGTACTTTCCTGACTGACCCTATGGTAATCGATTGCCGAAACACCGAGTTCATGGGCACATTCCTGAGTGACCCCATGGTAAGCGAACGCCGAACCACCGAGTAAAAACTATGTGCGCTCGAAAGCGAAGAAGAAACGTAACGGATTAGCATCACATTTGTTTTTGTTAATTTGCGAATAGGACATAGATGACCGAAAAAAACATAACTTCGATTATGCTTTCTGTCGCTTTTTGTTTATGAATTTACAAAAACAATTGTGATGCTAGTACCGTTTGTTTTCATTTTGCTTTTTGCTCTTTTGCAATGATCGAACGCTGTTGCGTTTGCCGGTTGACCAATTTTGTGCGAGCATTGAAGTTGTCCAGTTGTTGGAGTGCAGCAGAAGTCAAGCGCAAATACGAATAAAGTGCAAATTTAATTAAATAAAATAAAACAAAAGTGGCTTTATCCTTATATAAATTAACAACAAAGGTACGACAATAAAATATCACTCTAATTAAGAACACAATATATACAATATAAACAGCAACAAAAAAAAAAAAGATATAGACAAGTTAAATAGTGTCGCAGCAGAAGAAAATGCGCTTGAAAAGGAACAACAAGGCAACAATGACGGTGAAATCGAAATGGAAGTGGTCGAGGAAAAGGTAGGTTTTATTAAATTCATTGTAATAGTAGTTGGGCATGTATAAATTAATTTTTTTGCATAAATTAATTTTTTAATTGATTTGTCGATTCATTTAAGACTAATGGAATTTCTTTTTATTTTTTTTTTTCCAGATGCAATCAATTTGGTAGAAGGGACTGGATCAGCTGAGGACACTCTACGAAAGGCCTTGCAGCTGCAAAAAAAACGCTATTTTAAAAACTCCAGCTGCAACAAAAACAAAATTGAACATGATATCAACAACAACAACAACGTATAAATAATAATAAGAATATATATATTTTAAAATAATTAATAGTTTTATTTATTTTAGCTATTGGTTATTGAAGAAAATAAAATGGAATTTTAGATAATAAAAAAACTGAATTATAAATTATTTAAATTTTTACTTTTGGGGACCTATTTCACCACCCTTGGGTACCCATGTAAGTACCCTTTTCATGGGTACTCATATCACCACCCCTAGCATGGGTACTCTTTTCATGGGTACCCATGTAAGTACCCTTTCCATGGGTACTTATATCACCACCCCTAGCATGGGTAGCCATGTAAGTACCCCTTTCATGGGTACTCATTTCACTAGTTCGCGGTAAACGATGTGGTGGCGATTGACCCTTTTTGCGGACATTTCATACAAAAAACGAAATGATGAAACGCATTGCTTAGGGTTAGCAAAGTAAGTAGAGGTGGTACCCTAGTAAGTACTTATTTCACCAGTTTCGAACTAGTGCCCATTACTGAAGGA